>DWNH01001087.1:0-12187 GCA_018249895.1 Tiana niger
GAAAAATATATTTTTTTTATTATCATATTCATTGTGTTTATTACTGATTATCATTACTTTTGGATCACCCCTCGTATCTTGTATTTGTAATATACAATGAATGGCTTTCTTGCCAAAGACTTTTCGGGTTTTTGAAACCATAATTTTGTTACGTAAACGAGAGTTTTCTAAGAGTTAAGTGCCAGAAATATTACCGGGAATTTGGCAGACGATTTTGTAAGTCGACTTTACGATTTCCAAGAACCCTAGTGGCAAAATCTTTATGGACTTTGCGAAAATTTGGCGGCTCAATTGGTTATGTACCAATCATTGAACACCGCAGGGAGACCCTTTAATAAACAACCTACATAAATTGGTTGTGTTGCATGAGTGAGAATGCTCAAAAATTGGCCCTTCAGATAAATCCATACCATATAGTGGATTAAACTATTTATTGGAAAAGGGACCCTAAAGCTGATAAATCGTTGACATTATGTATAACATTAATAAATATAGATATATACCTACATCCATTGGAAATAAAAATGTTAAATTTACAAAAAGAGAGTTGCAGCAGAATAATATCATTCATTAGAACATAATTAATTTACCATTGACGAACAACACATGGACAACTTTAACGTTTGAGTAAACAATGAATGTGACTTCCTATATTATTATATTTCGCTCAATCATGACATCTATTGTGATGCAGTACGTGAGAAATACCGCCATATGAAATTCCTACTTTGTATCTTCTTCAAATCTTACCTGTACACTAGCGGAGTCGTGGCATTTCTTCCGGCTTCACCAATAAATCGCTACTATGTCGTAGAATTTTCCGTACAATTTCATCGGAATTTAAATTTCGAATATTCATCTTGGGATGTCAGTGACATTCAAGTGCATACTTGTGATACGAAGTTTCAGGTTATGGTCTTCGTTAGAGACTCAGTACTACTAAATGAAAAATTTAGTATGTGATCGAATAGTAATTGACAGTACTTTATTGTTAATTTCAATTTTTTGTAGGTATTTCGTAGGTTGACCCACCGGGGAAGTATCACCGCCACACTGAATCTTAATGTAAATCAACTTGTTAAAGGGTGTAGTTGCCGGAGTTTACTAAATATGAAGAACACATATTAGTCCTCAGGAGTGATAACGCGTCTTAGTACGATCTCAAGTAGGACTACGGTACTACCTGAGGTTAAATATGGGTTGCAGAGAGCTCTTAACATCAGGTTACGTGCAATTTCGTATCTTACTTTTTTCTTTAAAAAGGTATCTTACTTTTATATTAGAAAAATAGCAATAAGCCTGCACATCAATGCAAAGTATTCCCTGCAGCCTATGGAAAGGTCTACTTGTTAGGACTCTACCTTCAACAGGTCCAGATTGCTTCCTGATTTCGTAATTAAATAATGCGTTCGTACTTCTAAGGATTAGGAAAGTCGTCTCATATTAATTACTGGGGAGTGCTCGCAACTTCATCGACGTGAAATTTATAGGGACAGGATGTTTTACACAACAAATAATATTTACATAAAGAAAGTTCCCAGAGTCCCATGTTCTCTTAAATGGGGTCTTTGGAGTACGTACGCTAAATGCTATAAATAAAAAACTTTTAGAAGTATTAGGATTAAAGGTTTCACGAGTGTCTTTACAAGTTTTTATAAATATTATACACAAAAATTGTAACTGTGTAACTAAGTGTAAAATTGTGCCATACAAAATTTTCTCATTACTTGCTTAGTAAGGAAGACGAATAAATTTACGACACCTGTAACGAGAAAGTCAAATAGATTGTTAAGGTTCCTGATTAAGTACAAAATTAAAAGTACTCGTACCTCAATTAGCGCTTCAAAAGGTTTCTTCAAGACGCAGGTGTGTCAAGAAAGTTTTTAATGACTGAAAGAAGAAAAAGTTACTCTCTTATTACATTTCCTTGAAAATTGCTGACATTTACAAGATTCGGATTACGGCTACGTCCGCTTCTAACTTTTCTCAGGTCATTCGCACTTTTGAGTTTTGATCTATGATAAATAAATGAGTGGTATAATAATGATTAAGTAACGAATTGTAAACTTTAAAATACCAAAATATTAATACGTACATACATTAAACAAAATAGATTGTTTCATTGATTTTTTCTTTAAGAAAATGATTAATAAGAACAAGAGAAACGTCGTCTTTATATGCAACGAACTCGGAGCGAACCAAAACGTGGGATCTACAACGTAAAAATCCATTTCTTTCGATTTTTCCAAGATAAATAATATAACAAACTAAAATTTATGCAAACCAGGAAAGTTTCCAACGAAGTTACTTTAGTTAGATACGAGTATTTGTTATAAGTTTTAAACTGGTTTTAGAAACCGTGAGATAGCGCTTATAGTTTACAGTTTTCTTCGCCAATTTAAAAGTACTAAGTAGCTTAGCTTATAAACTTTACAAAGTTTCAGTCAGTTCTTAGGAGCTTACCTTTAGTTGCAACAGTAACACCTAGCAATCTAATGAGTTGTTTACTGTTATTATATGATGTAGAATTATTCTGTATACTTAAACCCTATCTTAATAAAATATAAAGCAAATACACTAAATATTCAACCAACTTTTAATACTTTTTTGAAATGGCAGGTCATGAAATGTCCAGATTTAACCGTTAGTGTCCCTCCCATGACTTAAGTCAGTACCTTCGAATTATGTGGCGCTTGCATTTTAGCAGTAGTAGTTGCATTATAGATAGCAGTTTTTAAAGTTTCAAGAACTAAAGTTTAACCGCGGTCTCTATGATCACACATCAGAAATACGTACTTCTTTGTGCTGTGTTTATAACTAGTTGTTTTGTTTTAAAAGACACGTCGAAATTACTTCTCTGTATAAAGGTATTATTTATTTAGTTTCTTTGTATGTAAATTATTATAAACAAAAATTGTTCAAATGTTTTCGTTGACGTACAATAACATTTATAGAACTAATAGGTACATATATTCGATCTCAGTGAACTACTCTGAATGTAAGGAGCTAAAAGAATTTGCAAAATATATTTAATAAATATCTGTTGCTTCACAATATTTTGTATTTGTTGTTACTTAAAATTTTTAACGGAATAAATATAATGTATCTACTAAATTTACTAAAATCAGACACTTTATTCTATTTAGGCTATTTAGATATATAATATAATGTAGAAGGTCTACATTATAATAAGGGCCGAAAGACTTGAATTAGTAGACAACGAAACAAAATAACTACAGCGGTGGTTAAAGGTAAAAGTAGCTACTGCAACCCTTAAATATCAACATCTAAATCTATGTTCTAATAAGACCAAGGATCTATACATATATTCGCATCTCAATGTAGTCTGTCGGCATATACAATGTTCTTAATAAAACGCAATATTACTTCCCTACAAACAAGCTTGACGGCGGTCCTCGGTAAGACATAAATAAACTTAAGCCCTAATTGGGTTTGTTCTGTTAGAAATAAAGTTATTTTAATTCTAATTACCTACTTTTCTTACTCTTTTATTTCCGTTTTCCAATTCCTTATTTTGTTTTATGATTCCGATATTATGTTCGTATCAAACCTTAGTAGATATCTACTAATGTCAAAAGCAATACCCATTGCAAACAAAATTTAATAGCAATCTTTATTGCTGTACTTAATAAGAGCTAAGATGGTCGCGTCGTATTTTGTACGCTCCGGCAACCACATCCGGCAAACACAATAAATTGCTTGACGGTAGAATTGGATTTGGCGCTAGTACCAGCGGCCTACCACCTGGAGTTATTATACCGATCGTCTTCTGCCACACAATTTCTACTTTAATTATTTAAAAGAGAATACTGACTACGCCTTAACAGCTGTACATTAATTATTACGACAAAATATGTAGTTGCGGGGTAAAACAAGGTTTTTAAACCACCACGTACCAACACACAAATTGTTCACAGTCACGAAGGCATGAGGAAATCTGGCTATTAATTATACACAGCGACACACCGTCGACACACTTAGCCATAATCATACGCTATTAGAGGGACTGTGGAATAAAAGCCAGGAAAAATTAGGTTTTTGGGTGAAAAGGGCGAGGTTACTTTATAAACGTTCCTTTCGACATTACATAACACGAGCAAGCCGTCGATTGTTGCGTAGGTATATCACGCGCTTATTAGAAATAATTTATTTTTTATTGGCGAAAAGTAAGAAACGAGCATATCGCCTCGTGTTAAGGTCACATAGGCCACATCGTGATAATTGATCTCTGCAACCTGTAGACATCGATTTTCAACCTCTAGCATTAGCATAGTCTTCTGGCTGGCCTCGTGGTCTAATGGTTAGCGAACCTGACTGCTACAGAACAAATGTTTGTGTGATGAGCACGGATATTTGTTATGTGTCTGGGTGTATTATTATTTATATAAGTATGTATTTAAAAAAAATGTATGTTTATCAGTTGTCTGGTTACCATAGCACAGGCTATGCCTAATTTGCGATCAAATGACCGTGGGTGAGTCGTCCCAAGATATTTATTTATTTATTCTTCCAAAACACAACAAATTGCTTTAATGTAGAATTAGAAGTGATGGTAGTAGTTCCCCGGTGGACGATCCAAGCACCCAAGTATATACCAATATTGTTCTAAGAATGCTTTTAGAGTAACAGAAGGCAATATACATAATTTTTAAACTGATTAAATAACTTAATTTTTAAATTTGATTCTCTGATCCGCGGGGAATCGAAACCAGGATCACTCGAATGGTGAACCGGCATGGTAACCAATAACACCCGGTCAACACTTGCTATAAGAGCGCCTAAAGCCGATGAACTCATTGATTTTTTGACTTTTATTAAGTGTATGTAAATACCTTGTAATGAATAAAACGATTTCATTTCATTTCATTTCATATAGTAGATACTAGTGAACCGCCCCGGCCTCGCCCGGGTGCAATTTAGAAATTTGGATAAGAATTAATACTGATTCATTCACTGTTCATGAACTGTCACGGCAATTCATTGGAGTAACAGTGGCATCTGTCGAAAATTGGTCGTACCAATCCAGTAACCGTCGGTATTTCTCTACGCGACCGAATTCGTAATGATAAAATCCGTAGACGAACGAAAGTAACCGACATATGTAGCTCTCAGAGTGAGCAAGCTGAAGTAGCAGCGGGCAGGCCACATCGTTCGCAGGACCGATAATCGATGGAAGAAAGGTCTTCGAATGGAGACCACGTCTCGGCAAAAGGAGCACAGGTCGCCCTTCGACCAGGTGGACTGATGACCTGAAGATAGCGGGAAACCGGGCTTCTCCTTAGAAGCCTGAGCCCTTGTTCAGGATTGGACGGGGTAGCGCCGACTAGGGGAGGCCTATGTCCAGCTATGGGTGTGAAGCGTTATTTATTTATGTATTACTGTATTTTGTACACCTGAAAAGGTAAATATGGTCTGAACTAAATCTTTATATACCACCTTTGTACAAATAAATAATTTTGTCTTTGTCTTTGTCTTATTTATTTATACATAGTATTAGGTAGTCGGCTTAAGCCGATTCTTCGTCGATAATATTGAGCTGACTCCT
Source organism: Tiana niger (assembly GCA_018249895.1). Classification (NCBI taxonomy): domain Eukaryota; kingdom Metazoa; phylum Arthropoda; class Insecta; order Lepidoptera; family Hesperiidae; genus Tiana; species Tiana niger. Next base: position 5,567 of record DWNH01001087.1, read on the forward strand.
ACCAGACTCGAGTTTCCTAGTTCTACCTTCGCTTACTTGTCGGTGGATACTTTAAATATAGCCTTAGCTTGTTAAGTTCGCTGTTTCGTTCCTAAAAAATAAATCTACGCACGAACGGTGGTACGTTTGAGTTGTAATTAACGGTTAGTATTTAATAATAGTGATCATAATATTGATTTCTGAGTTTATTATGATTAAATTAACACACACCTAGTCTAGAATTACAACAGATATAATTAACTAAGCATCAGTGAAGTAGTCAGCAAGGGTTCAAAGGTTAAGATGGAATAAGTTAAAAATTTCACAAAGTTGAAGTCGTGACTCGGGTGGAAGGTGAACCCGATACGTTTGATCGAATACTAAGTTTTTAAAGGTACCTATTAATAAAGATTAATTAGTTTTTGCAATTGAAAGTGTAGCGATGAATACGGATAGAGTTTAACTCCGTTTTTGCAATTAAATATAAAAAATATACCTATACAGGGTGTTTTGTAGAGGGTCCGACAAACGAAGTGGGCGTGTTTGGGGACCCATTTGGAGATAACAAGTTGGCCGAAAAAAATCCCTGACCCTCTATTTCTTTTTAAAGATTTTTCCGACAAACAGGAATACGGGCCACCTGATGGTAAATGGTCACCGTCGCCTATGAACATTTGCAACATCGGAGAGGTTGCCCTTGCGTAAGGTTGCCTCTAGTATAAGGTTTTACAAAAAAATAAACAAATAAACTAGATGTAACAAATAAATGATATCCTAATTAATTACTGAAACATAAAATAATAATAGTGAAGCCCCGATTTGTTTTTCTGATAGCAGCCAGTTATGTGTTAATTTTTATATTTCTTTATTTTATAACAATCTGGCCGCGAGGTTTACAAGCCATTGTTTTGAAATAAGGACGTGTTACATGCGAGTATTATTATTTTTTTTATTTATTTAATTATTTGTACACACTTAAACACCAGTGAAATCTTAAATTAAAGAAATTGGTACATAGGTACTGCTTATTCCTAAAAGAAATCTCTTCCAGCAGACCTGGGAATGGAGAGAATATTGTATTTATAATCTAAATATTTATGAGCATATAGGTACATACGTAATTTTACAAGACATTTTCGATCTTTTAATTATTTACTAATATAATAATATACTTATGATTTTAATTATGTGATATTATTTTTAAAAATGTAGCATTTAATTGCCATTATGCTAGTAAAATAATTAAATAAAGTGATTAATATATAATAATAAATAAGTACATGAAAATTGCAGTTACTAAGAACGATGAATTGAACTAGTGTTAACCGATTTTCCTTACAATTGTAAATTGATATAGACAACGAGCTTTGTTGAGAGTTCCTTCGTGAACGAATTTCCATGCGTCGTGGATGGATGCCGTTGCCTATGGCACCGCACCGTTCCGGCGATTGGTTGCGCGGCGAACTATTACACGCATATTGTATCTAATACTCCGGTGTAAGACTCAATATAACTGACGTAACTTGTTACAGCACAACTGTATCTATAAATTGTATCAGTTGCTATCGTACCAATTCATATAAAAATATGGGTATGAAGGTTAGGCAAAATATCTCTTATTGTTTTATGCTCCCAGCCCTAGTAGTGTCGTAGGTACGATGGACATATACAAATACAATTACGCTAACTCAGACCGGGAACAAAAATTCATGATTTAAACTTCAAATAGATTATGTTGCTACTTCTAAGGATTAAGATGGTCGCCTCGTACTTGAACTCCGGCAACCAACCTTTCGAAATACAATATATTGCTTTACGGTAGAACTGGGTGAGGTGGTGTTACTTCCCCGGGGGGCGACCTCAGTCCTACTAAATTAGGTATGGAGGCGGTACTTTCCCAGTTACTGAATTTTATTGCAACTTTGTAACAGTTTCAAGTTTAATGAAGGCACCGTCTCAGTGGGTCATCCAGGCACGGGAACCAGTGCGTGGCAAAAGTCTTGCTAGGTATTTGTTAACCGATCACAATCTTATCTTTCGCCTTAATTTTGTAATTTTCCCTCTGAAATACTATAAATAGCTTTACGGTCGAATTAGGTGACGCGGTGGTACTTCCCTGAGCGGCCTAGCTATCAAATTCATATTTTATTTTTGTAAATATCTTAATTTAATTTGGTAGGTAAAGGCGAAAAGACAATAAAATACCACAGTAATATTTGTTAATTATCTTTTATTTTATAAGATAGGTTTTATCATACACTCTCCATTTTATAATTCTATGACTGACATTTCCATAAAATTAACTTCAACATTAACATAACAGCTACAGTCCAGACGTGTAAGGCAAAGTGACAGACTAGCAAGCAATGCATAACTATGTTACATTCAGCTATCCATACCTTAATTTGAGCACCATTCAAAATAATATCTTTTTTTTTTTAATAAAAATACACGCATGAAAACTTTCGTATATACTTTTTACTTCGCATATTTTTTATGGTTATTTATGGTTTTCAGTTTTATAGATCTTTAAGAACAATTATCGTAATATACGAGATCATATTTAATACTGCTATATTATGACAAAATAAAGGGCTAATAAATAAGAATGCATGTATTTTTATTAGATATTTCGCATGTCATAAAAATAGATGTGAGTAACATTACCATCTTCCATCCAAGTAACTTAGATAATAGTTAGTGGGAAGAATAAGGCTTAATACTTTTTGATCTTAAATGTACATAAAATTTCTCAAATGGTAAACTTCAATAATAAGTAATAACACTAATTTTCCAACGTATAATAGAAGACCGTTTTAACATTTTGTAGATTTTTAGTTTCCACAGTTGGTTAAATTTTACATTATTCAGCATATCGCATGTGAACTGGCAATTGGTACTATCTCGATTTCGACAACTTTACTAGATGAAGAAAAAATATAAGAAAAAAAACATAATATTTAAAAAAACTATTTTTGAAGTTATACTTCTTTTGGCGCGTTAGGGAAAAATGATGAGAGTAAATTTTTACGATACGCGCGCATACCGTCACGAAAAACCGACACCCTGAAGTTAGCTACAGTCAACATTTTAGTTTTTCAAAAAAAGTTAAGTTTTTTGTGATATTTAAATAAACTTTATTTAACTAGAATTATCTAGTTAATTTAGTTAACGCATTAGCGTTATAATTAAAGTTTCAATGTATTAAATACCTTTTTTCTATTGTTAGTGTCGTTATTTCTACAAACGTAGAATAAGGCGCAAGATAAAATTTTTAAAAAGATTTTTATCTAGTTGCGCCAAAGAAGTATAACTTCTAACGTGTGTACATACGTACACACACACTTTTTGTAACTTCGAATCTATCATAGAAAGGCTTTCATGCAATATTGCGGGATATGACAAAGTAATAAATGGTATTAAATAGTAAAATCGTCAAAAAAATTAGATAGGACGTCTTGCCAGATCACATACGATATTTAATCTAGCGTTACTGCATACTACATGTGAACAAGCATCTACTTACTCATAGTTTTGTCTAGATCTTACATGGATTAAATCCATTATACTACATAATACAATTTATTATTACTTCCTTAGAATAAATCTTATTAGGGTCTTAGAACTTGCAACAATCTCAAATATTTAAAAATGTATCTAGTTAAGATATTTTAGTATTAAATCTTGAAGGCATTTTTGTATAATTATTGTTGAAGTTTACCGTTAGTAAATCCAGTATCAACTAGTTCAATCTAAATTCCGTTTTCAACCTAACTGCACCTATGTATAAGTACCATATATTTAATATTATATTATTAGGTTTAATCCAATTTGTTAAATACATTTAGAATTTATGTTAAACGGTAAATATCTACTAACACAAATCCATCACAATAATTTTAGAATATCAGTTGTTTTGTTTCGTTTAGTGATTAAATCTGTAGGTATGCTTCTCTACATTTATCTAACTAACTCCTTATACTATAATGTAGGTATATTAAAATAGATTTTAAATTGATTTGTCGATAAAATCTTTTCATTTGATAACAATACGTAGCTTATGGAAATTAAGATGGTTTAACGTTTTACTCTTTATTCATAAAAATATCAAAGATAGTCAAAACGTTTTTTTAACCAAATTACGTTGTCTTTGATTTACATATTCAGTGACGTATATTGAAACTAGCATATTTTAGATACGTAACGTTATTTTGGAGAGGATATCTTTAAGTTGCTATTTTTATGAATAAAGCCATTTATATTCAGCTACGTTATATTACAATACGTCTTAACACCAGACTTACGTCATTCATGACACTTATCAAGGCTATACTTACATTACATTAATTTGATGATCAAGAACGAATCGTAATTCGTTTAATAAAAATTTAAATTTGACTAGAACTTTAATTCAGTACCCACTGGGAAATAAAGAGCTATAATCGTATTTTTTATAAATTTCCACCATACCCATTCCAACGGGTTTACAATTTCATCTACCTTAAGAATACTTTAGGAATCCAATGATTTAACTTTGTATTTTTGTTCTTATAAATACTTATACAATATTTAATGAATTCACTGCGTACTTAAGTTGTGAATATCGTGTGTATAATATATCATGGCTACATGTATAAAATTCCATAATTCTAATATATATTTTTTCAATTCTAAAGCAACTACAATGTTCGTGAAATATAAGATTCGGACGACTACGTATGTTAAATTAATAATAGTGATTCTTTGAAATTATCAATATTACAACTATTTAAATGTTGGCTTTAAGTTACTTTTGAGTTTGTAAAAATTATTGATATTAATTTTATTATGTCCTTTATTTTATGTTTATCACGTATTTCTAACAGAACAAATATTCCATATTGTGTTTCTAAAAAAGATGTTATTACTTTAACATTCTCTTGTTCTAATGAAAGCTGACAATGATCTTAAGACGATTTGTCTTAATAAGAAATAAAGTTCTGAAACTCTTGATTTACTTATTACAAGTAAAATCTTGTCGCTTGCATCGACTGTGTAACTATATACATATTATTATATAGGTTTCACTTGTAAGTTTGTAATCACATCAGTATTACTATTATTAGTATTACTAAGCACTATAGCAGTGATAGCCTAGTGGTTGAATCTCGGCCTACCACTCCGGTAGGTCCGGGTTCGATCCCCGATCCTTCACTTCTGAAAGTAGACCTATCCAATATTCGTACAATTTGTTTCTTGATAATACTTACATGATATTTTGACACAAGCCTCAACTTAACAAAGAGATAAATTGAGATTTTAAACGTTTTTATGCAAATTGAACTCAGATAATTCTTATTTAAAAATTTAAATAGATCTTGTTAGGAAAATGTAAAAATAAACGTACTGATGCTAATAGTAGATGACGTCGATTTATTTATTTTGGGAGTAATCTTCACAGGTGTTCAATACGATGCACGCGCGGCACATAATTTCGTCACAATTTACAGGAGCATCAGCAATGTCAATAACATCTGTGTGTCATTTGCCTTATGTATACTATTAATACCATAGACATATTAATAAATATTTTTTGTAATAAATAAAAACTTATTATTTTAAATTAACACGCTTTAATTAGCTCTATGTATGTAAGTAAAGAATTACGTTAATTTTATACACTTTGAGACGTCGACTTGAATTGAAACTTTAAACAGTTACTCGTATTAAGGGCAAATGACAATGATTTAATATATTTGTCCCAAGTTGTCCCAAGATATTTAATATACATATTTGTCTCATTATCCTGACTAGGATTATTATTCTTCTGTAATACATTTATTTAACTAATGTCAATTTTAATAGCTCGACTATTCTCTTCGTTAGCTAGAAGATGAATGGCTTACCGGCTTACCTTAAGCCCGGTCCGGTATTCTACACGCCCTGTAGATTTGTGACACCTATTGGGCTTGTGACACTTAAAAAAGTCAGTTTCGGAAATATCACCAATAGTGTTTCTTTCAAAGAAAGTTTTTGAATCCTTGAAAACAATTTAAGGCATAGCTTATACATAATGTATTTGAACTGAAAACGGATAGACAGGTGACCTAGTCCTATGTTTTATGCGCATTCGAGCGGCGACTGCAGATTAGACATAAATGTTTATCAAGTAATGATATTCTATCCGGCTGTCTGTCACGTATGCTGGTTGTAAGTAGAGGTTAAAATGGGGTGAGCAAACTATCAGATGGAAGTCTACCATGCCGTCTATTATTTATTTTCAGGATCCAGGATTTCTTGTGTCTCGGATACCATGGACACACACAAAAATAATTGACACACAGACCTAGAAAAGAAATATAAATTCATTATTTAAACTTCTGGCTCGCCGGGAATTAAAGTTAGGACAAACGGTGGATCGGCATGGTAACCACTGCACCACAGAGGTCGTCAATAAGGTTTTAGGTCATAGTTCTTCTTACATTAGTCAGTTGTTAGTAGAATGTTATTCAGAAGAGAAGAATAAACATAGCAAATGAGTATGCAGATGATATCGGATATCGTGGTTTACATTCCGTGTCATGTTATGAAATGAAATTGTTTTATTCATTACAATGTATTTACATACACTTAATGAAAGTCAAGAAATCAATGAGTTCATCG
>DWNH01001088.1:0-12184 GCA_018249895.1 Tiana niger
AGTTCGCTGACCCGTCATGTTTCGACGCAAACGCTCATGAATTGAATAGGTACATTTGCGACGAATCAAATTTTACTTAAGTCGCATTATGCAACAGTGTCAAACATACCGAATTTTAAGCTAGTTATATTTAATCTCATCTTTGAAGTGTTGGTGAACTACAAAAATGTAGTCAAAATTAGCATTTTAAGCTGATCAACTTTGTAGTTTGTCGACACGGATTTGGGTTTAGAATAATATAACTAAATCAAAACCCCGCGAGCAGCTGCCACTCGCAGCTAACTAGAAAGGGTCGAACTTTTATTGTAAAAGCGTTTAGATTTGGCAACCCTTTGTGTAAGTAATCTAATGGTTGTCCTAGCCCCTTCATTTCACGGTTGCATTACGGGCAGTCAATACTCTTATCGTTAATAATAATGAGACGACGTATTTTGTGCGAGCAAAGAAATATTACTATGCAAACACTTTGAGTGAATTGTTTTTCTAGCTGTTTAATTTGGTGATATATTATTTGCGGCTATTGAGCTTGTTAATAATGAAAAATAGTCATTATTCGATCCTTCTGACCTTTTCAGGTTCATCGACTTAGTTGACACTAGTTTAAAGAATCAGCAATGAGTTACATTCACATTATAATTTGGCGATAGGTATAGGTACGGTTGCTGTGGAATTTTCCTAGTTTGAAGGACTTTCGGGGGGACGTATCTTAAGTGTCCGTGCAAACACCGTTAGTTGTTTTGTGTCAAAGATCACGGCTGGGAGAAATATGCGATTCATTAAATTATGACTGCAGGCAGGATTTCGGTTGGCAAATCAGGCTATGACAACCCTAGCATGGCTATATGCATATACATACATACATGTACTTACTTACCTACTAAGCGCGTGTAACAGACCAATCTCACTGGGTATGTCGATACGATCTACAAGAAAAAACTTGTCAAGTTATATTTTCATTGCCAATATTGTAATAATCTATCTTAAGATTAGATTATTGACTCGTAGTTTTATATTGTTTTTGTAAATAATTCACTGGTTTACGGAATTTACATTGTTGTAAGTAAAAGCTAAAACTAAAAGTGTTGAAGTGTTTGCCTGTACAGATAGTGAATGGTTTTTCTTAACGCATTTGATAGCGTAGAGCTAGGAAGAGGCATCGGGCGGATATGCGGTCGAGCGCGCGTCTCGGTCGGCTGCGTCCGCACTGCCATCGTCGCTTGTTACTCTATTATCTTCCTCCAACCACTCGTTGTAACCACGGTGAGATGCCCTAGCTTGATATTCTTGATTCAAATCACTCGGGTTTCAATTTCTTCAACCGATACGTACGATACGAATTGTAACAGGTTTTAAGTCTTGTCCGTTGAGCGTTTCAAACTATGCAGTGCATTGTGCTCGCTATGTAAGTGTTTAAACTATTTGCGTTTAATTAGAATTAAATTAAATTAATTTATTATACAAATATGTGTATACGATATGAGCATGGCTATATAATACATATATATTTTTGTTATTGGTTCATATGTATTATGATAAGGAGTACGATTAATTTTAGTAAGCGGACGTGTATTGTTTATCTGAACCTTCCTTAACATAAGTCATAAATTCATGTAACCGATAACTGTACAATTTGCAACATTTTTAAACACAACTTGACTGTCGTGTTCACGAATATAATTAAAATTTAAGTACTCCCATATAAGTTGTTGATGTTACTTACTACTAGCTTTACACAGATAAGATTTCAGGTTTATGTGCCTGGTGAGTCGTGGGAAGCTATCCAGCTCTTAATAATTATTATTATATCAATCCAATCTGCAGTCCCGGCTTCAATAAGCTAAAGGTTCTATGTTCAGCTGTTTTTTTATATATAACTACCTAATTATGTTTACCGATATTTTCGCGAATTATAATTCTTTTTTATATAAAAGGGCTTGCTTTACAAGATGGTGATGATACAACCCGGGGACTCAAAGTTATGACACCGAATAACCAATCGGATTAGTTTAGCATGCTGTTAAAACAATGTGTATCGATACGGTTACTATGTAGAGTCATAGGTCAATACGTGCTTTGCGCTATAAAAGACGAAAATAATAGGTATGCTATATAAATTACAATTTTATACGGATTACCTGGTGACTTTTATGTAGATAAATACATAAAATTACCTAAAACAGTAATATCTGGACTTTGTGCTATGTACTTACCAGTATCTTCGTGACGCTTCGGTTGCATCACGACGCGCGTTTGAACAGAGTAATCTGTTGATTGTGAGTTCCTATTGCTACGTCCCGGATCTTTAGAGCAATGATCTAAATCGAGATACCATAACGGTTAATATCCATGTCTTTAAAAGCTCCATTGTTGTTTTTTTTTATATAAATAAGTGCATAAAGCAAACACTGTAGAGCAAACACCGCGCTCGGGCGATGATCTTATTATCTGTTGACCGGTTGCCTTCAACGAATACTTGTGCACATTTAACTTCAACCACACGAGTAAAACCTGTTGGTTTTTTGAGTCAGAAAAGTCACCCAGTTGCTTATAATAAGGTTACTTGTATTAGACGTTGAGACATTTTTTCGTGGGTATGCCAAGTTTAATTAAATTAAATATCTTCTGAAATTCGAAAGCGTTATTCTAAATTTTCAATATGTACATAAATTTCATCGAACAATGGATTTTCAGACATTTTACGTTTGGTATTAAAGGAGGGTAAAAAGGAAATGAGATTCGAGAAGTAAACTATATTAAACATGGCGTCGTATCCTAACGACATCAGTATCTGAGATTCGAATCCTTGTAGTACGCCCACACACGTTAGCCCTGCGTCTAATGTACCATCCACGTATTCTGCCCACATCTGAGCCACGTGAAATATTGCCTGTACTCCAGAACTGATAGCTTATGTAGTGTTGCTAGAAGGAATAACGTAAACTGCTCTATATGTATATAAGTATGAATTAAAAAATATTTATTAAGTATTTTATATTTATAGGTTTTTAATAGATGGTAAGCTGCCGCCCGGGGAAGTACAACCGACAAACCCAATTCTACCGTAAAGCAATTTATTGTGCTTCGGAAAGAGGGTATGCTTGCCGGATTTCATTAAATATGAGACGACCATCTTTGTCCTCAGAAATAGTAACGCATCTATTTGCGGTCTCAGGTAGGACTGGCTAATTTACTGTCTGACGTTGCAAGTGGTTGTAGTGACCACTTAAGACCAGGTGGCCTGCATGCTTGTTTGCTACTTTGGTTCAATAAAAAATAGGTAGTGTCAACTATCTGGTTATGGAAGTACAAAGATTGTGTAGTTTAACGTTTATCTGTATGAGCTATATCAAAATATTTATTTAATTTTTATTAACGTTAATAGATTCGTCATACGAGCTGGACGCAGCTTGTGTAAAAAATAATAATAATAATATCTAGATACGTATCTACAGTACATATCCATATACATACATATGTATAGGATACATATTATTGGTGAGTGTTCACTAAAAGCAATATTTATGTATCTATAAATATCTGAGTACTACTTTATAATTAAATAATTAGCTAAGAAATTATAAAAAGGAAAATCGTATAAAAATATCTTGTTTACACTGCCATTCATTTCGAACTCTGTGAAAAAACTGGATCTATATTCTGTTAGTTTGTTACGTGTATTAAGTCATTTAGATTCTGTTTTCGAAGGAGACTTTGAAACAAGTTTGTACAAACACCAAAAGTAAGTATTATGGTGTGGATTTACTTAAGAGTGCAATGGCCGGCGTGTTTATGAGTAATGGTAGAGTTTGTTCTCACAGTTACACTGCGTAATTGTTTCGTATGCGCAAATGCTTATTAAAACTAACCCAGGTGCCTATTACTTACATTAAAATGGACGCTAGATACTGCACCTGCTGACTTATGTGCCCATCTGCATTGCAAAATCGTTTCCGCTTCGTGAAAGAACTCTAGGAAAATAAGAGTTCATTTATTCTAGTATTTAGTATGTTTATTACAAAATAAATAATGCCCACCCGAACATACTTATATCTAGAACCCGTTTGACTTTATTACTTTTAATAAACACGAAGGAGACTGTTAAAAACTTATTTTGTGAAACGGAAAACGTGGGAGAGTATTAATTATTCGTTTAGATTAAAAGGACATTAATCTCACTGGATCTACCATGTCTATTTTGAATGAGGCAATCAAGATCGTAAACGATATCGTAAAGAATTATACGGCACAGATTAAATTAATTGCAATATGTCGGCGATTCGCATCCTGGCCTTCTAAAAAAAACTTTCTACTTATCATACGCTTTTCTGATGAGGTAGACATTCAAACATCAAAGAAAATATGTTTCGTAAGAAGTGATAGTCATCAAGACAAAAACAAGTCGCCTGCTCCGTGAATTTATCATAGTAATACTACTCAATAATTTCGATTCTCTTTGTGTAATTAATACATTATTATTTACGACAGTCAGCCATTTAAATCCTAGACAGATCGAGACGTTTTCAACGTCTTCAGCACATAAATTTCTTGAACTTTGATCATAATTCGACTGATGTCATCAGGTTGGTTCCATACAAAATTGCTTACAATTTAAAATTACAACTGCAACCTGTTGTAAAATAACAAAATGTTCGCATATCATAATGTTCGTATTCAATAATATTGAAAGAAGTGACTACGTAAGTAACATTGGCGTGATTTCAGCTTGCATTTGAAGCACTATTGATAAGTTCAGTCCGCTTGGCCTTGATCGCTGTGCACCACTGCAGGCGCGTTGGCATTCACCTTATCGTATGTTGAACTGTTCTATATCGTGTCTGCCAGAGATGGGCCTAAATTCAGAGCTGTTATTATACGACGCCACATTATAAATATCGTCGGTATATTTTTAAAACACCATTCAAGCGTACATCTGAAATCGGACGAATAATACTTATGTGTTTGCTAGCTTTAAATACGTTCGTGACGAACACATTCCTGAAGCCAGCGAGTATGGCAGTGTGTGTGTGTTGCTTGATATACGAGGCAGTAGTCAAGGTCGATAGTGTCATTGTACGAGCGAGCCTGACGCGGATTCACACACTGACACAAACTTGCATGCTTTGTATGTAGTTGAGCTATTGAAGTAATCTTATCATATAGGTCACCTTACTTTGTAGATCATAAATACACAGTAAGTGCATATACCAAGTCTGTGCAGCTCTGAGCACACTTGTAGTGTGGATATTTTCGCTATGCGTTTATACGTTTAAATTAAATGCAAATATTTTAAAAATATCTCTATTTCTTAACCGACCGAGTAATAATAGCAGACTATTTTCTCGGCCGACTTACATATCGCTGTTACTAAATTTGAAATTGTATTTTTAAAATCGCAATTTCGCTACAAATAACGATGAAAATATATTACGTGATGTGATTCCACGTTCAACACGTACACTTGATTAAATGATGTTATGCATTGTTTCTCAAATTCTAATTTCTTTTTTTAATTTTCCGGTTGTTTTAAAATTTTCCTTTTGTTTTGAGCGAGTGAAGTATTAAAATAATGTCTTGATAATTTTATTTCTCGTGTCAATTTGCGACATTTACTTATTAGTAAATCTTTTCTCTTTTAAACATTAAGTTGTTTGAAAAGAGAAAACTAGTTAGAACAAAGATTCGTTCGGAATACGAATGTGAGCTATATTACAATTCACAATGGGTGTTGCTATCATAGATCCACATTAGGTTAATTGCTAGAGTCACGACAAGCGGCATGTCGCCAGTGCATGTGCAGCGTTGGAAAAACCATTCGTATAAGTACTTATCTATTTTATACCTACGTTATTTTACAATTGCATGATATTTTTGTTTTTTCTTTACCAATTAAATCTTATAGTCTGGCCTCTTGGTCTAGTTTAGCAGTCGAGGTCGTGGGTTCGATCCCCACCTAGAACAAATGTTTGTGTGATGAGCACGAATATTTGTTCTGTCTGGGTGTATTGTTATCTATGAGTATATAAGTAGATATGTATTTACAAAAAATATATATTTATATATTTATCAGTTATCTTTTTACCATAGCACAAGGTCTGCCTAATTTGGGAGCAGATGGCCATGCGTGAATTGCGAAAAAGATATTTATTTGTTTATATTCTTTTAGTAAATTCGTTTAAACGGTAAACATTCGATTAGGTATAACATAATATTATGTTACCAATAATAATAACGTTAAAGAACAAAACTCTACTATATATTGTACACAACAGTAGCTCGTTGGACGCGTTTTTACCCTCATATTTAAAATGTGGACTGCATCTCTGAACTTTGGTATTGCATTTCTGGCAAGCTCGCTGTAACTTCCCCACGGAATGTTTGATGTTCCATAAATAGAGCATAGTTAAACGCGAACACATCAATGGTTGGCCGAGGCCCGACGCGGCTCGGCGTGCAGCCGATTGACGCAAACAGCGTCAGTTGTTTACAGTACTACCGCCTCAGGTTATTTACATCGGGGTCACAGACACGTCGAAGGAGACCGGGGTTCAAACGATATAATTTATCTAACCTGTAGCTAGAAGTGCCGAGCGAACGGCCGCCGTCCGCAAAATGCGACAATGACCCCCTTTGACATTACGAGGTCGTTTCTGCAACGATTGCGAATAAGCAGCCGGTGGGTGTCTACTAGAGGATTCGGAGCAGATTAAACGGACAAGGTCACGCCGAGCTTGCGAGTTACGAAAGCAACATTTTGTATTTGAATAACGAACGTATTTGATTCTCGTTTGCGATATTTTGTTTTTTAGGTTTTCTTTATCGTATGGTAAATGCCGCCTTTATCAGCCAAAAAGATGTGTGATAGTCGACGCTATCAGTGTCACATTTCCCGGGGTCAATGCTCTTGACTCCACGTGGCGGCTTATGCAACACATATTCTCGCGGTGCTGACATTCGTCGTTGAAAGCAAGCGCGAACTGTTATTATAAACCTGCACAAGCTAGGAGATATGGAACAGTCAGTTAGCGTTAGCTTTATCAGATAAATTGTGTATTAGAGAGCGCAGGTAGGCATTCGTAGTGAAAGTGACTGTACGTGAGCCATGGAGTACTGCGTAAAGAACTACGGCATTTAGCTGATTGCTATTTAGTCATATTCATTTCTAACTTCTTGCTAAGAGAATAATACATTTTGAAGGTACAATCCATCACTTACAGTTTGCGATTTTGTCAACGTGGCCGGTTTTACAAGCACCTTTGTCTTAGTAGGCGAGTGTAGAGACAGTTAATTTAAAACTATAACCCATCATAAAATTAGCTAAAGCCATTATCTTCTTAGTTTATATCTTCTGAATACTGATTCTGGTTGGAACTGGAGTTTAATTATTTTTATAAGGTAGATACGAATCGCGGAGCAAGTTTAAAAATGTTCGTGTCGTATTCCACGGCGGACTTAAAAAGTAAAACATTAAGAAGATGGATGTTTGCAGCATATCTATTTATATCTGGTCCGGCCATAAACAGCCTGGCTGGAACCGGTCAGCCCGGCTCGCAGGAATGCTCTTGCTCTCGGTAACTACACAGGCTATCACTGCTTCACTGGCCGAGAACGATTGCAAATGTGCTAACAATGTATTTGTTTCAGAGGACCTCACAATAAAACTCATTTATAGCCTTGCATTCCGTTCATATATTCTTGGACTTTGTTATTGTACAACCAGTCGTTACAGCTTTAGGATTCTGTTCTCTAAAGACTTGGCTATATTTTTAGTAGCAACGCGTTTAACTGGAATTTTGGAATAGATCTACTTATTAACTTGACACTTGGCCAGTATAGCTACACATTCAAACAAACAAAAGAAAATCCAAATTGTATTATGTTCTAGAAACAGTTAAATATATAAAAACTTAATAGGTATGTACCTAAAATAGTTAATAGCTTCCTAAATATGATAATATTGTGATATGATTTCAGCAGATATAAAAGTATAACTCGAAAAACATTAAATTTTTTTGTATTCTGTGTACTCTTTTTGTAGTAACTTCGCACAACTTGTGTAGGCATTTTTTGAATGGCCGACGCGACGTTTGTTCTTCCGTGATACCAACCTACGCTTGCAGACTTCTTCCTAATTGTTTAATTACATATTGAAATCTTTAAATTATTCATGTACCATAATATATTCTACCCACATTCTGTGGTATGGCGTGGCTCTGACATTGTTTTGCAATAAATGATGTATGCGTTCGTGTATCGTTGATTGTATTGAAAAGACTTTGTGATATAATTTTTAACAGTTGTCTTTTATCAGCGTTAGGACGTCCAATGCACATAAGCCTCCCCTAGTTGACGTCGTCCATGTTGCGCTCATCTTTTTTTTTTATTATTGAATAAAAGTAGCAAACGAGCGTGCAGGCCACCTGGTGTTAAGTGGTCACTGCAGCCCATGGACCACTTCCAACTCAGGCAGTACCTGAAATCGCAAATAGATACATATGCACATACGTTGCTACTTCTGAGGATTAAGATGATCGCCTCGTATTTAGTCATCTACCTACATATACATACATACGTACTTGTAAACTTATTTTAAACATACTTTTATAGGATAAATAATTATGTTGGAACAAATCACCCTCGGTTATCTGATCCCAAACTAGCCAGAGCCTGTACGATGCTAACCAGATAATAATATACTAAGCGGATATTTTTACATAAATATTTTTAAAATAACATTACTTATGTAAGTAACATTAAACACAGGCACAAAACAGTCATTCGTGCTCATTACACGAACATTTGTTCTTGGTGCTAATTGAACCCACGATCTCCGTCTTAGTATTTAGGAACACTAACCATTTTACCGAGGGGTAACAAATAAAATAGTATGATAATAAATACGTCACATTTTTAAAATAGTAAAAGTTTCATTGAAAGGAGCGAGACTAACGAGCAGTACTTTATTATATCATCATCAACCCATCAAGTCCCACTGCTGGGCACGGGTCTCCTCTCGAATGAGAATGATTTAGGCCACAATCCACCACGCTGGCCAAGAGCGGGTTGGTGGACTTCATATACCTTCCGAGAATTTTTTTTTTAATCTTTAAGGCATGCAGGTTTCATCATTATGTTTTCCTTCACCGAAGAGCAGTTAACTATTGTATTATACGCACATAACATCGAAAAATTAGAGGTGCGTGCGGGGATCGAACCTGGACCTACCGGAATGGTAGGCCGAAATTCAACCACTAGGCTATATGTATATATATGTATTTACAAAAAAAAAGTATTTATGTATGTTTATCAGTTGTCTGGTTATCATAGCACAGGCCTAGTTGCTTATTTGGGATCAGATAAACGTTAAAAAAAAAAAGAATTAAAAAAAATATTGCTTTATACAATTTTTATTTTTATCATTTAACACAATAGTAGTACAATATTTATCTATCTATCGACGAAGTGCGGAAAATCCCTTACTTTAATAGACTGCTAAGTCATGACTCAATGTCTCTCTCAACTCTTAGAAGAGGCGAGATTATTCACAGTTCTACGAAACGAAAACTGCGCTCTCGACCCAACGGCATTAAATCGGATAATACGGTTGCCTTTTGAAACTTAATCCGGCTTTGGGTAAGTAGTCAACGGAAATCGTTTACTCAGTAAGCTCATCGGCTTTTAAGATAGATTTCAGTATACTAATTAGATATTTAATAGTATGTTTTTCGGGCTTAAACAAAATTCTATTTGGTGTCCGTGATCAGTACATATTTACATACACATATTTACGGGTACATATTATTAATGATGTTTAGTCAAAAATACATGTTTTTGAAATATGGAAAATAAATTTCGATAGCTTCGATGGAAACAAATATTATTTGTTTGACGTATCACAATGAATTGACCAAAAGTGAAGGCTAAGTTCGAACAAAGGTCAAGTTGGTCTCACAGTGTCAAAATAGTTATACCTAAAAGTTAGGTAAAATCCCCAAAAATCGCAATATACTCGAATGCAAAAATATCTAAACAATATCTCATTTAAAATGTTTTTTCATAATTCTTCACCCTTTTGGGAAATAAATATTTAACTAAATCGGCAAAATTATAAAGGCAATATTATATATTATCATGTGCTAGCAAAAGCACCTTTCGTGCTCTTGTAATATGGTACATTAATTTAAAAATTTGATTATACATATATTAATAATTAAATATAGATTATGAAATATAGAATGTTTTGTAAAAACGTATAACACCTTGTTGGTTAAGGGAAATCAATCGGTGCGATTTGAATAACATGTTACAATTGTCATTGTATCTACTAAGGGCAATTAGACATATCCCTCTGAAGCCTGCTACACTAGCCCATCTCGAGCCCAAACTAGCGCGCTAATCTCTGCAAATTCAATAATGTTTTGAAGGTATTATTAGTACGTATATCATACTTATACTTATTACTATTGATTAACCAAGGTCTTTCAAGGAACAAGCAAGTCGAGCGAGACTTGAAACCTATAAAAAATGTAGAGATTAATCTTAGTCAAAGAACACAAATACGTTTCTGTTAGTTTTTGTACCCGTAAATGCAAAGATCGTTGACCGGTGTCTAGCGTTAATAAAACTAGCAGCCTTCGCGAGTTTACGAGCAACATTCGGATGTATGCGAATATAAGTGATTTATAATAAGTAATGTTGAAGAAGAAACTTATTCTAACCGCAGTCTTTCAGTTTTGGCTTTTGATAACAATAATTTAGTTTACAACAGAAACATAAAAGTGTGCAAATATTTTATTTTAAGAGAAACAACTATTGGTGGCAGGCCCGGGCAAGTACCACAACCGTATTTAGTGAACTCCGGCAAGCACACCCTGTTTTCGAAACACAATAAATTGCTTTACGGTGGGATTGGGTGTGGCGGTGGTACTTCCCCAGGCGGCAGCCTACCACCTATAAAATGTATATACATATATATATGTATGTATATATATATATACATATATGTGTATTGTTTACGTGTATACATTATTCACATGCGTATAGGTAAAAATTTACGCAAATTACTACAAGCGGGCAGGTAGGAGTATATCTATGTTAATTGGAATAATTTGGTGCGGTTAGCGAGCTAGCTCGCCGGCACCCAATTTAAATATCAACAAAAAGATTTCAAATCACCACGGATTTAGTTCGAGTTCTCAGTGTGTGGGCGGGGTTCTTGGCGGATTGTGATCCAAGTCACAATATACAGAGGAACTACTTTACATATTTATACTTTACATATATGTACGTTAAAGGTGTAGTAGTTACCATGCCACTCGAAAGGTCCTGGGTTCTATTTCCGATGGGGCAGAAATTTCAATGATAAATTTAGCTTTCTCTTTCTGGTCTGGGTGTAATTGTGTGTGTCCATGATACCCACGACACAGGGAATTTCAGTGTGGAGTTATGACTGTAAGAAAAAAAATATTTCGATTTACTTACCATCCATCCACGCATCAGCCTTTGAACGTCTTCTGTCGGGCATAGGACTCCCCTAGTTCGCGTCACTTTGTCCGGTTCTGCGCCCTTTGAATCCAGTGATTCCCCGCCATAAGGTTTACTGTTCACCGTAATATACGTATATAACAGTGCAGGCATACAATACAAATAAAACCACAAAGTAAACTTGTTGAATGTTCTTAATATTGTATTGTAATGTAAAATATTTTACGACATTTGTTACTACATGTAGTAGAACGAGAAAAAAAGATAAAATAAAATTTGTGGTATCTAATGATAACAATCAGAGAATCGTAATACGAAATAAACGCGGTAATAAAATCAACACCGGTTAAGTGTTCGTAGAAAAGCAATATAATAGCGGGCTCTGACAGGGAAGTACGACCCACCACAACAACTATTTCTATTGTGAATTAGTTTTGTGTCAACACATATTTCTATCGTAAAGCTATTTTGCGTGTCGGGGGAATAGGATGGTTTCCGTATAGTTCAGGATTAGAATACGAGCTACGGTATCTCCTACCTATCGTTAGAGGCGACTAAAAGGAGGCTGCTTTTGGGGTCTGTGACGAAAAGACCCCGGGAAGGCGAACGGCATGTGTAGCCACATGTCGTTGATACGGGTGTATGGGGAGACTACGTCTCCTCGGAGATGAGCCCATAAAGCGCGCCGCGCAGGTAGGCTCCG
>DWNH01001089.1:0-12181 GCA_018249895.1 Tiana niger
AAAACACACGTGAGTTAAGCCGTTTATATTTATAAAAATGTGTAAAGACACTCACGAAAGTTTTAATAATAAAATAGGAAAACATTTAAGATTCGGAACACATTTGATCGACTAGAGTCGATGGAAACAAACTATTTTATGTGCATTTAAATATTTAAAAACCAATCACTATTTTAATTTATTTAATTGACAAAAAATGAGATTAATTGTGTCACCCAAACTTTGTGTATGAAGTATGTTAGAATTTTATATTTATATCTAGTATAACGAACCTGGGTGAAAATGGGTTTGCACCAAAGTAGTTGTAGACTGAAAGCATTGTCAGTTGTATCAAACTCATATTTAATAAGTAAATTTGAAAATGAAGTATAGATTTATTCAAAATCAAGTCTGAAATGGATGTTGCCGTTTTACAAAACAAAACACACATACATTTTAACTAAATTCGTCGAGGTTATAAGCTTTAATGTCTTGTAAATATATGTATTTAGTTTCATTTAGCCGTTCTGTAGAAAAACATATATATTTTTTTAAATATTTAGTTGTAGGACCTTATATTTTAGGCTTTTTTATTACCAAAAATGATACAAACTTTAAACTATTGCGGTAAATATCGTGTATACTGATTATAATTTCTTGTCCAACTGTGTAGGACCCTTTTATAAGAAAAATAATATTGAATTATTGTCTCCGATTGTCTTTTTATTACAAATGTCTTTCTGTATCAGTATAATTATACATAAATAAACGTAAATTACAAATAAATGAATAAATCTTTTCACAACTTACACACGAACATCTGATCCCAAATTAGGCAGAGCCTGTGCTATGGTAACCAGACAACTGTTAAACATACATAAATATATTTTTAAATACATACTTATATAAATAACAATATACCACGACGCTGAACAAATATTCGTGCTCATCATACGAATATTTGTTCTGGGTGGGGATCGAACTCAAGACCGCCCGTTTAGCAGTTAGGTTCGATCACCACTAGACCAAGAGGCCAGTTCATGGCCGTTATGTTTATATTTTGTAAACAACGGATTACAATATGTTTTTATCTATTTAGTGTTGCTGGATCAAGTAATATTCAACACTTCTGTTTTAACTGTACATTGCATTTAATATGATAGCAATTAAATTCGTCATATAATGTGTCATAATAATTCATTACGTAGTGGTCGCTTTTACTTAGCGTTATTGTATTTTTAGTAATTATATTTAACAATAGTTTGTGTGGTTCGTACATATTTAATGGAATTGTATAATATTATCAATTTATTTTTTATTTTAGACTATCAAAGTTCCAATTTCGAGGAATAACTCTAAATTGGATATTTTATAAGGAATCGCAGTCTCGTGAATTACGAAGCGTCCCAAAGTATCTGTGAAAGAACTCGTACAGATCTATTTGAGATGGACTCTATTAATTTTTGCTATATATTTCTGTTAATTTGTTTTTGTTTGTATTATAAAGATTTTATGTTTATTTATAAGTTGGTATACGTAAAGACGCTGTGTGCAAAAGAGTAGTACATACCTATTTTACTATATTTTTGTTATAAAGTTTTATGTAACAGCGCTCATTGGGTTTCAATTGGATATTATTTTCTTAGAGATCATTGAGTTCCGAAGGGCCATAAAGAGACGGATTATTAGGATAACACTGCTCAGAATAGTTTTAGATGGATAATAAATCACTCAATACCAAAAACACTTTTGTTATTCGAATGTTAATTTGGCAGAACTATGCATTCCTAATGCATTTAAGAGTACCCTGCATAGTAACGCGGTAATAGGACATCATAAAATATTGTTACGTTATCGTCTTAGAGAGTCAATTAAGAGTTGTTTACAGCCTCTCGGTATGTGCAGCTGTCGTCTATATTTGTCCTATTTGCGACAGAATACATATTTGTTGTAATTTATATTCAATACAATTTGCGCACCCAAATATGGGCGGCAATCATAAACACATGTAGCCTGATAGTGCAGACGTCATTATTATTGCTCCAACAACAATGTCATTTGATAACAATTACGTATATAGGAATTAATTATACTATGCAAATCTTTGAGCTACGCGTCATATGCCTAGAGATAATATGCACGATATAACTATAAACGCTTTATTAAGTGCAAACATCGTGTCAGTAGAAAGAGAATGAACATACATTTGGTATACGTGACTCAAATGACGTATGTGCATTATATATTGTTATTTCCTTCTGTAATTGACAAGCAACTCATTCTTTTGCTGTATTATGTTTCTCAGCTGCTCATACGTCTTTAAAGAAAGAAACAAGTACTAAATTAATTATCTTTCCCTCTATCGACGATTTAAATTACTTCTATGATCTTAAGTCAATTGTTCGTAAGTAGTCTTCGGTGGGTGAATGACAACTGTCACGTGAGACCTGTCGTGAACAGTGTTTGCACATGCACATGCAATCCTATAAATTTTGCCGTCTCACCATGATGAGTAGGGGCCTCATTGGTAACGAGTGCGGTTGGTAGATGCCATTTAATAAAATATGTCGTTGGACTATAACGCTTCGCACTCATAACCCTGCACTCGACTCTTGTGTCATGAAAAGCATGGATACACACAAAGACAATTACATTTATACCCAAACCACGAACAGAAATCTAATAATCATTGAAACTTCTGTCCGGGCGGGAATCGAATCGAGGACCCTTCGAACGGTGGACCGGCATGGTAACGACTAGAATTAATGTATTCACACGGGTCGTCAAATTGCTATTTAATATACATATGTACATGCGGATTAGTTGTAGTCAAAATTATTGGTTGCTAGTTTTGTTATATTCTGCCGAATGCATTAACAATTTGCAGTCTTCAAAGGTAACTTCGATTCTCACTGTACCCGGTAACAATGATATGGAACGAAAACTTGATTTCGTTGAAATGCTGTTGTAGTAGGTAATCATGTCGTATCTCTTGGTAACGAGTAAATTACAGTCAACTCTGTAATTGTTTATGATGTCAGGATTTCCACAGTTCAAATAATTACGTAGAATATGAGTAAGTAGAAATTGTTTAACATCACAAAACTGTTAGTTTTTTATCAGCACTTGACGACGCTATATTTACCATGTATAAGAATTATGTCTATAATAAGGTTTATGTAAGGTTATAAATAAGTGTATTTATTATTCGTAGGAGTAGTATTTGAATCTAAGAAAGCATATATCGGATTTCAGTGATATTAATACATTAAATGATTATAACTTTTTTTTCTTATATTTTTTGTGATATGCTTTATTGCCTAATAAACTTTGAAAAATAATTATATACTTTTATTTACCCTATTTTATAAAAATAGCTTAGGAGCATGCAGGCCACCTGGTGTTAAGTGGTCACTGCAACATTGACATCCATTTGCAATTTTAGGCAATACTTTAGTCGTTGTATGCGTTGCTACTATTGAGGACTAAGGTGGTCGCCTCGTATTAAGTGAACTCCGGCCACTACACCCTACTTCCGAAACACAACAATGCTTTATGGTAGAATTGGATGTGGCGGTGTTACTTCCCCGGGTGGCGGCCTACCACCTATTTATTTAGAACTCTGATAACATGGAGGTCTTGTTATAATAATATAATAAAATTTATTACCTTTATTAAATCAATAAAATAAGAAGCAGCAGAGACTACCGTAACGTTAAATCAATTTAACTCTATTATTTAATGTAGCTTAAAATCTCTTCGAGATACGACTATAGGAATATTTTAGTTAAAATATTTCAGTTTAGTTTATTTAGCAGCTCATTTAATAATTAATATCTAAACGCCCTGATTATTAGTGTGAAAAGTAAAAAGATCTAAACAGTTGTTAAAATGAACTATAAAGTTGTCAAAACACAGACTCAATTGCGTGAAGAAATCGGCAGAAATCGTAGAAATGATCGGATATAAATAAAGCCTATTTCGAAACCCTAATATTTTACAGGACGGACAATTGTGCCATGTTTGAGATAAATCTTATCTAAGTTTAAGCGTTGGATGGAATGTGTGATAGCCATCAGAAAGGCCATTTAGCAGTAAGGCTAAATTATATCTAAGCTATTTGCAACTTCTTATATGTATGTACATATATATATCCCACTGTTTCAAATCTTTTTTAACTGGAGGAGTCGCACTGGAGGATATTAGGTACCTATACAAATTTGAGTTAGTAGCAATTAGGTCGCGGCACTTTGCTCCGGTGTAGCAAAAGTACTACACGATCCATTTGACTCCATCATTGATATTTGAATCAACAACACCAAAATTGACTTCTAGCGACGGACCTATTGCGTGTTTTGTGAACCTATCTAAGCTCCTGCACTTACGTCGGTTCTTAATTTATTCAGTCATCAATAGTCAATCATCAATTTATTAGTAATGACTATTAACAAATTACCTATTATAGATATACCCACTTTAAGCTTGCAATTTTATAGAGTTGATACACGCATTCTGAAATCCTTTGTATCATCATGATAAAGGAAAAGCTCGTGTCCTGAAGACTTCAGTCGCAAGAAAATTGTTTCATCTTTATTATTATATTCTTACTACTTTACTGAATAGTGTTTTTATTTGAGTCCGTCTGTATCGTGTGGTATCGTTGCCAGATTCCAGCCGTGTAGTGGTCGACGGAGTATTGCTCTCTCATAGTCATAGTATCAGTAAATATCAAACCGCGCCGGAGAGCGAACGTGTTCCTTCACAATAAATCTCGCTGTTCGACCCGCGCTCGTTTCAAAATATCAACACAAACACCGCGCCTCAAATAAATTATGATTATTTTCATGAATATACGGATTAATGTTTATATTTGACTGTCAAAAAATCTAAACGATAAATATGCTAGTCTTTTGAAAATACGGTATATTTTCTAAGGATTTTGTATATTCGAAATAAACTTTTCGTTGAAAAGTGACTTTGATTTAGATAAAGATGATGATGGCTAGTGCAAAGTTAGTGAGGGACTGCAGCTCGGAGCTGAGTTCGGATGTGAGGTCCCTGTCGATGGCTTCCTCGACGGAGGAGCAGGAGTCCACCACCGCAACAGAATCCGATTACTCAGAAGAGGAGAAGGAGTACGAATTAGATGACCTCCAAATTCTGAAGACCATTGGTAAGCATTGAACATTAGATATTATGACGAAGGAAATG
Organism: Tiana niger; assembly: GCA_018249895.1. Classification (NCBI taxonomy): domain Eukaryota; kingdom Metazoa; phylum Arthropoda; class Insecta; order Lepidoptera; family Hesperiidae; genus Tiana; species Tiana niger. The sequence goes on from DWNH01001089.1 coordinate 5,191, forward strand.
AAAATGAAGGCAAGTAAATGAAACTTGCAAATTTTTAATCTATAGGTATGTTGTAATATGTATAATTATAATAAATAGTATGAATTCAAAAATAGAGAATCACGTTTATCTTTTTTTTACTCGTATTAAAAAAATAAGTAATTATCAAATTTTAAATGTATTTAATGCAAATGTTCAAATAGTATGCGTATATAAATATATAAAGTTACCTAAGTGTTTTATTTTCATGGTAAAAATCCAAATCGAAATAAAATGTAAAATAACGTAATTTGACTAATTTTATAAAAAGGGAATATTAATAATAATACGACCTAAGTAAGCTTTTCAATTATGCATTGCAACGAAATATCAAGACTTTTAAATTAATTCTCTTTTAGGAATACATTCAGTAAACAAGCTTTTCGACAGTTACACATTTTTTAATTCAATAACACTTGCATCATATTCAAATTTCGATTAGTCATCGTAGTAAATGAGCAGAGCGCTAAAGTTTGCTTATGGGAAAGTTCGTTTTACGACCCTTTCGACGACCTCGTGCTTGGCGCCGAAATTTCTTCGCACCTATCTCCTAATCTTTATAGACATTGATAAATTGAACCATAAATAAAATGTGCTGCTGTAATTGCTTTATAGTTTACGCTTTTATAAACGTGTAATATTAAAACTCTTCAAAATAACTCTACAATGTTACTCTACGATGTTATTTTCTTTTTTTGGGAAATTAAAAATAGTTATTTTTTAATTTATTTTGTCCATTTATATATGTACAAATGTATATTATATGACCAAAATATATTTTGAGAAATACTGTAACTTAAAATATTTAACAAATTTATATAAGTATTAGGTACTTAGTGCCAAAAGGGAAGAATACGAATATGTGAAAAAACAGCAGAGGATTTTATATCTCTTAATAGGAATATCTCGGTATATTTACCTTTAAAGTATATGTAACTAAACATTGCATTATGTTCAAATATATATTAAAAGTAGTACTCAATATAAACAAACCTTTTAATTAGCCTTATCTTTCACTTTAGCCTATCTATTTTTATAACAACGTTTAGTACTATACAAAAAAAAGTAATTTGCTCTATCTTATAGTGATTGAGGTCACAGGGCTGTGATAGCGATTAATCAAAATCGGCCCTATGTTATCTACGTCCTTGATATGAGTGTTGACGAGCATAATCTAATGCAAAACATGTGTAGCGTCCCTGCAGCCCCCTCAATCCCCGTTTAACCTAATTGCAAGATATGGGCCAAGGGCGGAATCGAGCCGACCGCCGACCTAGTGGGACAACAGCTGGCCGGGTCACAATTCCTTGGAGCTTTTTTTAAATACATACTATAAAATAAAAAAAGTTAACGTTAACGACGTTTTAAATTTTTAACACGTGAATTTGGTTTTTTAATAAAACAATTGTGAATTGCAGTGGGATTTGTGAGTTACTTAGCGTACTAGGTAACTCACAAATACTACTCTACTAACATTTGGAACAGGAATAGAAATCTAAATTCATCATTTAAACTTCTTTCCGCTAGGAATTGAACCCTTTAAATGGTGGATCGGCATGACAACTACTACATCATACGGATCGTCACTTTTATTAATATGAAAGATGCTTAAAGCTTATATTAATTATGTAAAAAAATCAAAAGATACCTAAAACGTTACAAATACTATATTAATAAATTTGGGATTTTCTCATTTACTTAATGTTTCACTGTGTGTGTTTTTAGAGCTAAAATAAATTTTATTACAATATGGAAAAAACATGGCAAGAAAGTTTATTGTAATTGATACTCGGATAAAATTCTTATGACTAAACATATTAGAATTAGCTCTGAAATTAAAATGTGGCTATAAAAATACGCATACTAAATGGCGTTTTATTAGCAAAACTTAAGTAAATAAATTCAAATGGCGAAAGTTTTTATAGAAAATCACAGTTACATTTGATTAATAATTTGTTTTTTAAATTAAGATAAGAGTGTTTTATCTACCTTTTTAATGGATATGTAACTATGTGAAACAAGACTTGTAGTTAATGAAACTGGATTAATGGACGAGAAGCAATGCAAATAATGTTAATGTATGTAAAAAATCGGAACTAATACATGTAAATTTTTATTACGATTCCGTGGAGTTCCATGTCAGGTGGGCGCTCATTAAAGAAAAAATCCAAATTTTACAAATAAAAAGATGGCTTTCGTTATAATTTTGTATGGACTTTTTATATTCGATTATGTTGAGCACGGGTTTCTCCGAATTTTTGAAAAGCCTGCAGCGTACTCCAACCAAACTGTTAGTTATAAAGTCTTTACTATAAAGGTTAGAAACAAAAATAAGATTATTGAAGAATTCTGTAGGGTCTTTTTATGTTCCTTTCACTCACCGCATCTTGAAAAGCTTGCAGTATAGATACTTCTACAAAGTTGAAGAAAATCGGTGTTAATTCTAGTAATAAAAAACGACACTGACGCCGGTATTTATCGAAAGTAAATTATCTGAACATCTTTTTATATAGCTGTACGTTTAACACGAATCTTTTAGTCTGAAAATCACTATATCATTTAGCTCAACGATTTTACCGAACTCAACGATTTTACCGAACTCAACGATTTTATCCGTCAATATAATCGTTTACATTTGTGACTGTTATCTTAGCGGCCTGATTATTTTTGTATAACAGTTAAATAGTGTTGGTAAACAGTTCAAAGACCTAATCAGTTGTTTAAAACTCAAAAGCATTATAAAAGAGTGGATGAACACATAATTATTTCTATATTCCATACGTCATAATGCGCTGTTTTTCCCTTTACTGATTTTAAACAATAAATATTGCTGAAGTAAGGTTCTAAGGACTACAAATTTAATTTTTCATGGATTTATATATTATGTGTATTTTTATATATTGTCGTCCTTAACCTCTTTGTTTATCGTTCCTCGTAGATTGATTTATTTACTTAATTAAAATGTTAAAGTAAATTTATTTTACCTCATACACGTACCCTGTACCTATAGCATTTTAAAAATGTGGTTATAGTCAAAAGTGTTTAACGTAAAAATGTTTTACAAACTTTTACTTGGAGATGAAGCTATCGTGGATATGAGACAGCCAATACCTAACGACTTAAGAAGAAGTAAACAAAATAGGAAGAGTCAAACTCCAAACAATTGTAAAAATGAAACAGAGCATAGAATATCTCACTCACACCGGTTGCACGCTCGTTGATTGTCTGTAATCCTCTGGGTGTTCTACTTTTGGGGTCGGTAGATATACCGAGATAGAATTGCCATCTCGAGAATATTCTATTTCTATACTAGCAAGTTGCAGTAAAACAACGTATAAGTGTCGTAAATATTATTTGGCAAAAATAGCAATCTCAATTATATAATATAGTTAACTATATTAGGTATATAGGTTAGCGTTAAAGTTTTAAACACAAAACCTTATTAGAATATTTTGAAAACTAAGACTATCGTCCAGGGCACAAAAACGCTGGAAATAACTTAGAAAAATAGGACAATTGGCAACTCTATCTACTGAAGCAACAGATACATCTCGATTCAGACTCATCTAAAAAATTCAGTCCGGAAGTACAATAGATATTGTCAGAACTGTGGCAAACCACAAATTTTCTATCATCACGAATCATTACTTGAACCAGTTCGAAATTATAGATGTATAAATAAACTGCATATTGAAACACGTATATATACTATAGGTACGCATATTTTATGTATAGGTGTTTATGATACGGCAAGTTTTTGACAATTTTTATATTTGTCCTTTAAATTTTGTCATACTTACAAGAATACTTATTAGTATTTTATTGTTTTTTGGAACCGATTATTTCTTATAATATATGATTAAACTAGGTTATCAATCAAAAAGAGGCTAAGTATACATAACTAGGTAAGTATAGAAAATCGGTTACGATTTTTTTAACCTCGCAATAATAGATAGAATATGTTTAGGAGTATAAATTTATATACATATGTTATATACGCATGTATCTACATATTTAAATAACTATAACGATTTTATTATTAACTTTATTTAAATTTAACAAAAGAACAATAACAATACTAATAATGTTATAATAGCGCGATTATATATCTTTGTCACGCGTGATTAGTAACGGAATGTAGGTCAGTGTATCGCGTGAACTGGAGTGCTAATATGCGTCCTCGCTAATTTATAAGTGAAATAAATATCTCCTATTATCATAGGTCTAATTGATTCCTAAATTCTTTAAATAGAAAATAGATAAAAATGTGAAAATAGATCTTATTATATTTCAAATCGAGTCCATTTCGATTTCTATTTTCAGAAAGGCAACTAAAAATTACATAATACACACTAATTACATAATCTTCTAATGTTGCATACTTTGTACCATTTGTGGCTTAATTTAATATACGCGTAGTCCATCTATAAAATAACATTTACCTAATTGTTATAAAAATTATACTTACGTATCTAAATGACGCTGGCTCCTACGATATATATTTGTTAAGGTAATTAGAATGAGCCAAAAGCGGATCTAAATTCTGTTACGGAATATCTTATCAGCGTAACGAATTCGAAATGAGGTTCGGAAAATTTCTTCTTACTGCCTTTTTAGAATCATGATTTTAAAATGGCAATTTAGGCGCTATTGTTCAATGAGAAAAGAGTTAAGTTACACGTAAAGAAATATTCTAATTATGTTTTTAAAAAGGTTATTAGAATTAGATTTACTTTATTTTTTGAGTTATAAGTCTTTGATTATTTTCAATCAAAATTAGTTCTTCATAATGGTTTATACATATGTAATAGCATAGCATAGCATATAGCATTTCTCCAAATACACTTACCTATATAAAAATTCTCAGTTACAAGCAGGCAAAGATAACAGTAGTAATCAAAACTGTAATTTAAATACTCGTAACAATATTATACATTTAAAATGTGGCCTTTGATATATAATATAATACTTTAGCATTGTTCTATCTACTCCTGTCATTGTACATATGATTTAAGTTTGAACCGAAACTATTACGAAATGCAAATCAAAATGTGTGTATTATGTAACCAATGAGTAGGTATATAAAGACTAAAACAACGTAAAAATTAGTAAAAGTTTGAAAACTGCGTGAACGCATATAATAAGGAGAATGCTTGCAATGCGTCGGCTTGCGGAACTTAATGAGTCTCATATTTCACACAAGCTCCCGAGATCATTATAACTGAAACTAGTTTAAGCAGAATTAAGAAAAGAAAGTGCTGGAAACAATGAAATGAAACTACGGCTGGAGAGCGGCGGCGACATGCGCTTCCAGACGGAACCGGTCATACATTATACCAGTACGAGTACGTGTTTATAAAGCGTTTCGTGTACAGAATTATGTTTTATGGCCTTTTGTGTAACGAATACAAGATGTTTTCTTACACATTAGATATGTACAGTTTTACAGATACCAGTATGTGATACGTAACATTTGATGAGACAGCAAATAATAAAAATAGCGAAACGCTACATATAGTTCAGATAACTAGTGCTTTTAAAATTTTGTAAAATTCACGGATTTTGTTTAAATGCAGTAGAGACAAAAAATTTACAATAAACGTTAAAGTTATCGAAGCATATCAGTTATTAACATTACGATTTGATGGTTGCGAAAGTTCAATTAAAATTACACTAGTAACATGGCACAGCGTGCGTCAAACTTGATCTTCCATGTACAAAGTTGCGGGATTGAAGCAGGTGAAGGCTAATAAAGTTTTTCGATAAAGTGCAGATATCTCCGTTAACTGCTATCGCAGCCTCATCGCCTACACGTCACCTCGTGCATCCGATGCACCGCCCTTGGCCGTCTTCCATGTTCTCTTGAGTTATCGTTTTGATATTAATATTCATGGCTAAGGGATGCGGGTGGTGACTGTCAATAAAACATTTTATCTGTTGTACTTAAGATAAGGAGTAATTTTATACGTAAGATATAATAATTAACGTAACAAGGATTGTGAGAGTACAACCAAATAAAATGTTAGTACGTACTAATAGTAGGTATATTTGTACGTACCTACGTATTACGTTACGCATATCGTCATCAAACCATCGTTGCCAGGCCCACGGCTGGGCATGGGTCCTCTCTGATGTGAGAAGAGTGTAGACCATAGTCCACCACATAATATCGAAAAATTAAAGGTACGTGTGGGGATTGAACCCGGACCCAACGGTAGGCTGAAATTCAACCACTAGGCTATTCACAGCTCTTTACTTAAAGTATATAAAATCATCAAAATTAAAAAAAACTGTATTACGTAAACCGTACCTACTAAAGCTTCAGATATGTACATATGTTTATGTATATACATACTGTTATAAACACATTAGAGTATATTGTCGTTTAAACTGAGTTACAAATATTTAATATTCCAATATATTTTATGGAGATTTACTATATCAGTCGACCTTAGTACCTTAATGCACATTTGCAATAAAACTAATGTAATGGTGCGGATATCCGTAGTACTCGACGGCTCCATAAAAAACAAATTTATAAGACACGATAGTGTAAACAGTCGATGAGTGATGCTTTGACGCTGATATGTTTGAAAATTCAATAGGTTCGTGCATATATGCGAATACATCGCATATTAATACGTTTTAATGCTCTCTTTTATAATGCACCCACACAAAATTGTTCAAAGTAGTATGAGGTAGTTAACAGAAAATATTGTTGTCTAGATGTTTCATTGGAGTTTTAAGTTGCTTTTTTCTGTTTCTATGCCTGTTTTTATTTAGTTTTAATAATAAAAATTTGTTTACTGTATACCGTCTTACTACCTTTTTCTACGAGTTATTTTATTTAATCCTATTTTCTTACAAGCAATACTATGGTTCCCTGGAATAAATCGCTGTTTAGCTAAAAAGACCGCTAGTAGTGGGTATTTTTTTATATCTATCGTGCTTTTTCCTAATTAAATACCTTGGG
>DWNH01001090.1:0-12179 GCA_018249895.1 Tiana niger
GACACGCGTAACCTTGTCGAAACAAACTTATTCAAGGACGGGCTCCGGCACCTTATTCCCCGAGCCCCTAAACCTCTCCTTACTCCCACTTCAATCCAATCTTACTGTAAACGCATGCTAAAAGACACTCCGTTGTATCGAAAACAAAAAGCCAACTGCGATTAAAGACAGATATGATTTACGATCTTGCTGTTTGTAGTCAACCTGAATAGTCACAAACATTAATTTGGAACGCTGCTTGCTTCGTGTATTATAGTTCCTGTTCATCCTAGGGACTTAAGTGTAGTCACGCGTTATTCGCCGTCTCTTTCACTCTTCCAAAGAATATTCCCGCTACCTGTATAATGTCTTGAACCTCAGACGACCTTTCAGACACGCTGTGTCTTGTCCTAATGCTGTTTCTTTCTCACATACGAAACAGAGGACTGTACACTGCTCAAAGACAACTCAATGCCTGAAAAGATACTTAAAATACAGACATTCAAGGTCTATTTACATGCGTTCACTTATACGATGTACTGAATTAGCTGCTTTGCTAATCGTACCATTAACTAAAATAGCACGGAATTTCCGTGCTTACTGGGCGATCAATGTCAGCAACCTTACATTTCTCTCTGATATTCATATTCAAATTCAATATCATATTTTATATCTCCCAGATTAGTATTGGCTTATCTTAGAACATATGGCCAGAAATTTGAACTCGTAATTTTAAAACTAGAAACTGAATACTGTTAAATTTGAGAAAAATATCCTTTATTGCTTGGAACCAGTAAGTAGATACCAGATTCAAATTTATACACAGAAAACAATTTATATAAAATTATGTATTGGATGTAATAAATAACATAAAATAATATTAATTAAATTGTGTTTGTAAACAATAAGTTAATAACAATCTCTGACTGCGATTATTTCAGTAAGTAAATACCACATTCAAATATACAACGGAAAAAACAATTTCTATAAATATTAGATGTCATAAATCATATAAAACACCATTAATCAAATCGTGTTTGCAGTTAATAAAAAGTAGTTACAATAAATTACTATTATTTATTCAATATCATTTAATATTAATTCCACTAAATTAGAAAAAAACTTCACTAGTGTTAAAGAAGACATAAAAATGTTGAAAGTATCTGCTAAGTGCACATGACATAGCAACATTATACATTTTAATATTTTACGCATTATAAGCTTTCTATATTTCCTTTAAAAATCGCGCCTATGAAAAGAAATATTTATCAAAATAAAGATCAAATGTCGAGAAAATATTAAGTAAGAAAGAGCGAAGAAGTAACCAATTGTGTCAATTCCAAGGACGACTGTTTAAGGAAATATTTTACAATCAATACAAGCTCCGTCTTGAATATTAGGACAAGCCAAAGAAAGTTAGGGCGGTCGGTGTGTTCGGAGGAACTGGATCGCACAATCTCCGACGTCGCCATCGACCGGTTTGACCGGCGCGAATCCTGACTAACGCCACCCATATACTGCCTCGCTAGTTCATGTAAGTCGAAATCTGTGCAAGCGACCAGTTAACTAGCACTTTTTTATGGAGAGCATTTTGCGCAATCACATTCCTTATGCAGTTTAGTATACACATCAGGCAGGCAGAAATTGAATTAAGTTGAAATTTTAAATTCAAACCGCTAACATTTCTCTGAACGCATGTATTCTGCCAAAGTATCTGTCTAAAAAAAATGGTGACGTACCTATGTATATGTATTATACGATACATTATAAAAGTTAATTGGATAGCAAATGACGAAGTTATAACGAGAATAATATTGTTGAATATAATATATATTATGCAGGCTTTTAATATTTGCATTTTATTCAGTACGAGAGCGTACAGTGTATTGTTATGGTCTGGATCGCGCTTTGTATAAACAACTTTCTGCGATAAGCTCAGGAAATTATATTATTCAAGTGCTCACATGGCGCAAGTACGCGTACCGCATTTCTTTAAATACGTACACAAAAACGAGTGGTATTTAAGTATTTATGATTTAGAAAGCAACATGGTAAATAATCATTTTTAAATGTATACGGACCAAGCATTAAAATGCATCAGAAATTAATTAAACGTGGCCTTAATCTGTAAAGTTTAACTAAAACTCAAAAGTAAATATTATTGACTTTAAACTTAATTAAATAATTGTCTGATAATATTTAATAAAGATCATTTTATTATTTTTAGAGTCTTTTTAATTGATTTTTTTAACAAACTAGAGTGCAGACCACTTGTTGTTAAGTGGTCACTGCAACCCATTGCAACTTCAGTAAGTACTTTAGTCCTACCTGAAATCGCAAATAGATTGTTGCTTCTTCTGAGGACTAAGATGGTCGCCTCGTATTTAGTGATCTCCGGCATCCACGCTCTCTTTCCCAAACACAATATATTGCTTTACGGTAGAATTGGGTATAAGAGTGGTACTACCCTGGGCGGCAGATTACTACCTATAAAACACACAGTTGTTGACATGGTGACAAATATTGTTATCTAATTGCAAAATATGTAATTCATGTAATTTATTTAATAAAACAGATCGATGTGGAAGTTAGCAATATATCGTTAGAGATCTTTACTGAGAAGAATAAATAAGTATTGAATTTCCTATGCGAAGTACCCTGTTAGATACAATCACTAATTTCTAATTTTAGACTCATAGAAACATTCCGGTGCGTAAATGTCAATCAAAAAGAGATAAACTTTTAGATCGTAGAAAACCGTAATGTTTATGTTTTCAGTTAACGTTATGCCTCTATTGCTGCCTACCTACAAACGGATATAATCCAAATACCTAATGCAGTAGACTGGGCCATCACGTGCATTTCAGAAACCTGCAAAGTGCCTTCATGTAATATGCCCTGATTGAAAATCACGTGTTACATTTCACAAGTGTTTTAGAATGCTCTACATATTGCTATTCATAGGAGATCGAGGTGGTAGTGTCTACTAGCTCACACATTTACTGTATATAAATTTGGGGCAAAATGTCCCTACTTGCATAGATAGGTACTTTGAAAATAAGAGGACAGTAAAAATTTTTATATGAAAGTGAGTGTATCTGCCGGTTGCAGTGATCATTATGCTCGCTCTTATATCTTTACTACTTTTCTTGCAACATCAGGAGCTTCGCTTATTGTTAAGAATAATCTTTGATGGGCTACCACATCACTTCTTAAGCAATAGAATTAATTTTTCTAAGGCAAATTAAAATGAAAAGCAAATTAAATGTTATATTATAATAATACAATTATAATATAGCATTTAATTTGCTTTTCATAAAATCATATTATGCTTTTTATTGTTATTCTAACGGAAAAGAAACTATAATTGAACATTTATGTTCCGATCTTTCAGTTTAGTCTTATTTAAACCGAACGTTCCTAGCGTGTTTCGTTGAAAAATAAACGTTTAATACAGCTGGATCGTCATCTTTTTGGAGGCGTTGTTTGTTACTTTTAGATCTCAATCAGGAGATCAAAGTGTGAGGTAATTAGCGGTCTGGCTGCACATCTTCGCGCTTCAACGGCGACACGCGTGTTTGCTTTCAATACCGTCAGCGTAATTGATAATAATTAATTTGTAACTTATCTTCTTTTTTCATAGGATCCAAATTATCAGATGTATCTACATACATACATATATATATTATATTTCGGAGGTATTTTCTAAGAGTTTTTAGTCTTATCTGTAGAAAAATCTAGTATATCTTTACTTTATTTTTTATACACTCATATTTTATAAACTTCTCAGCATGTTTGGTTAATTTCACTAAAAATTTTTTACTGTTACACGTATAAATGGGCTAAGTTTAGTAAACGGGCAACTGGGCCACCTGATGGAGAGTGGTCACCGTCGCCCATGGACATGAACAACACCAGAGAGGTTCCCAATGCGTTGCCGACTGTGGTGAATATAATAATAACATGTGCTGTTTATGTTTATTACTTTCTACAGCTAAGACAGTATAACAGTTTTAGCATTGTAAAGAGATACTTCATCCAAATTGATCACGTAAGAAATCTTTTGTTACTTTATATTTATGCGCCTGTCACTAACAGTGTACATGCCGTATACAGTAATTTACATAGCCCTATCGCATTACAGCTTTCTCGTTAGCGTGTTCGAACAACGCGTAAACAATTTGATGAGGCTGTCAATATAATTAGCAGTGTAAACATTGTCAGTGAAAGTGGTCAATACCGTAATTACAAAGTAGATATCAAATCCATGATGCGAAAGAATGACAATAAATAAGTGAAATACGGCATTGACAATACCATTTTTGTTGGCAACTCGAAGAGCATAAACAATGTGATGTAACAATCAGTACGGAACAACATTTTCTATTGTTTTGAACGAGAGAAATGCTTTAATTTTTGTTTATTTATTCACTGTTCTGTTTCGCTCATCTTGGACACAATGCGGTCTCAGACAATGCATTGTCTATGGTGTATTTGGTCTCGTGTTATAAAACTAAATACAAAACAAATAATCTGGGTGTATTAGCTCACATAATAAAGACAAAGAGAGATTAAGCTGCTATTATCGCAAACACCAGTTATCAACATACACAGATATTCTGCCTAATTATCACAAGACGTGTACTGAAATGTTGTTGATATGATAAAGTAATACAACCGTCATTAGAGTAATTTATATGTCTTTTATAGTATTTCAAACTACAATTCGATCATAAAAAAAATTTTGAAGATAGTAACACTTGATCAAATTTAAGCGATTATTTTAGTAATACCTAAAACTCATTCATATCATTCCTTAGACGGTAGTTTAGTTCTCACTAAATTGGAAATCAGTAGGGTACAGTATTTTTGTAATAAGTTCCTCACTTAGTACAAAAAACTCTAAGAACAATAATGTAAGTCATTAAAAATACCTCGTAAATTCCCACGCTCTTTCAAACTGGTTGAGATTTTTTTGCAATTCAATAACAGTAGGCCAGTAATCTTTTTAAGCGCAACAATTAAATGAAGTAGCATAACATTAATAGCGGTCAGTGCCCCCGAACAACTTCCAACAGCCTTAGCGATAAACACTACTTCTAGTTTTATTTACTTTGATTTCATGTTCTCTTTCCTCGTTTATAATGCAATGAATCTAATGGGAGTTTCTTAATTAATTTTCGTTATATCAATGAATATTTCTTTCAAATTATGTTAAACTTTGTTTTAATCGATTTTTATATCAAAATCGAATCTTATATCAATGATTTCGCGTTGCATCTTCGGAGTCTTCTCAGGGCACTACACTGGAGCCACAAATGTTCATCATTAAATCACTAGAATATATTAGCTTACCTAACAACATAACTGCATTACAATTTATGCTGGTTTGACGTATGTAGCTCGGTCAACGCAGTTATCACGTAAGATGACATTTGATAAGTTTTTAATGAAATAATTTATATTCTGTTTGATACCTTGGTTTGTTATGAAGTTACATAAGGACTAGAAATTAGAATTCTTATTGACGCCATTTATGAAACTTATTTTTTATGACTTCAACTTAACCTTGATTCTCACTCAATTATTTTATGATTAAAACTTTCGTGAGTGTCTTTACACATTTTTCATGAAATACATTGATTGTTAATATACCATTGGGTCTGTTACATCGGTATAAGCTTTTTGCTCTATCGATGAAAATAAATTACATGTAGGTAGAATAAGAGTAAATGTAAGAGTGCCGGTTCGATGCCGGGCGAAGTACCACCGCGATACCCAATTCTGCCGTGAAGCTATTTATTGTCTTCACTGCCGCTTCTAGAGATCTGATATAACAATTAGGTGTGATCAGAAGAATTGTAAACGATAATGGGTGTCAGAGAAACGAGACTTTATTATTATTTAAAGAAGAAGGGGCTTGGGAATCGAGACTTGTCAATGATTCTAATTTATTCCTTCACAACTCTAGCCAACGTACCGTACACAGAACCGTCTAAAAAAAATTATAGGAGTTATACAATTGGAAGATTTAGAATCCGATGACACAGGGAACTCCTTTAAAGAGTTGGTTCCAGGTTCCCACGTCGGAATGATAGCAGAACCATTAATAAACTTCCGTTAAAACGGTAAAAATACATCGAGAACAATGGCCAGCAGGTACTGCGATAATTTGCTTTTACATTTAAAATTAAAAAAAATATATTTTTTTAAAGAAAACTACAATTTCATGTTAAAAACCTGTGATATCACATATATAAAATAAGGAAAAATAGTAAAAGTTTAGCTACTATATATTTATGTACTTGGGAAAATCTCTTTGTGTATTAATTAATAGAAGTTCTGATTAGTGAATTTCATAAGAAATCAATTTATAATTCCGCTGGAGCGGTATCAACTTCCCACCAGTCCCAAAGGAATAAAAATATTGCAGGATTGCAATCTGTAGGCTAAGTATAATGGTTCCTATACAAAGGAATCGTGATATCTTCTAGATTGGTAATCAATTTCCTGTACCGTGAAAGCAAATTGATGACAGGTAACGATTATTCTTCGAATAGGCGTTATGAATACAATGAAACTCGATTTTGTTGTTTTTCAAACTTTTAAAAATGGGCGGATATTGTTGATTAATAAAAAAACGGTAATGTAAGATGGTTAATAAGAAAGCAGTGATGTAAATAAAATAAAAAGGATTCTTCAAAAATTACAATAACATTACTAAATTTTTTTCTATTCATTTATAAGGAAGTGTATTTATGACCTTAATTACTTAGTCCAATTTTATTTAACTTTAGCATAGCAATTAAGTATTACTTTAATTTGTACACCTGAAATTGTAAATATGGTCTGAACTAAATGTTTATATACCACCTTTGTTTTCTACTTATATTCGTGCAAATAAATAATTTTGTCTTTGTCTTAGTCTTATGAAGAAATATTGCTAGCAGTATTGAGACTTTTGAGTTTTCTAGAACGTTGTTTTTCCTTAAAAACCTACGAATAACAACAAATTTTTAAAATTAAGACATACTGATATTAGCTATGTATAAAAAAGAGACTGTAAGTTATACTAACATAATATTGAAAAACGGTTCAGTTACCGGTAAGATTATAGCTATCACGGCATCATTTAACAAAACGATCTTCAATTAGAAATAATTATAATTGATGCATTACGCAGAGTCGCGGAACAAAAACCAATACAAAGTGCATAAATATTGCAGTGTCACGATGGCTGTCACTAATAATCGGGTAGGCGACGCAGTGGCGACCTACATATTACAGAAATAAGGCCGCTTACATAACTGAGGTCTTCTGCATATGGACGTAAACTTGTTGGAGAAATGTAGAGCATGTATTCTTTTCTTTTTTCTGACTTCTAGAAATATCTTCTTTGAATTCTGCCCAGGCTTACAATACTTAATATGTTTGTTATGTTATTTAAAAAATATATACTTAGGTAAGGTTTTTTACTAGAAAAATTGGAACCTTATTTGTTTCAGGTATTTTGTAACGTTTTCTTTTATAATGTTCTAAGTTAGATCTGCTTTACTTTATATATACTTCATAAAAATCTTAACAAATTGTTAAAAACTTTTTAGTCCGTTTATTCATCTCATCCAGTTATACTCAACGTTAGAAATAACGTAATGGTCACCTACTTATTTATTCAGTGTAAATGAAGGCAAGTATCAAAATTTGTAATCATATTTAAAATTTCAGTTACAAACAACCAAAAAATTCAAATTACTGTTCTTTATCGACCATTTCTCTCTACAATCAATTCAAATGATTGTACTTAAAAACCCATACGATAATAATAAATTATATGAATGACGGCAAATAGTTACGTAAAACATTTCATTAATTTCTTGTGCCCAGTGATATCATCACGTAGGCGTAATGACCCTATGTGGTAAGGTATACTTCATAAATTATACATGGCTTTCCTTGCGAACGTGTCCAGTTGACTAGTGAATCCGTATTGAATGGAGTCACGAACATCGATTGTTATTGCATGCGTACCTAAGACTAAGTACTTAAACTTACCTGGGGATTTTTTTCTTTAATAAAAGTAGCAAACGACAGGCTTTCCTGAAATCACAAATAGATGCGTTGTTACTTCTGTTGTTACACCTGGAGTTAAGTAGTCACTGCAATCTATGGACGTCCACTGGCAACTTCAGGCAGGACTAAGTCCTTCCTGAGATTGCAAATAGATGCGTTGCTACTTATGAGGACACAACAAATTGCTTTACGGTAGAATTGGGTGTGACGGCTTACCACCTATTAAGGGTTAAAATAGTAGGTATCTTGAATCTGCAACTTTAAACAAAGAACTTCGCGTCCCTTTTTAAGAATGAGAGCGCACAGAGTTTATATAGGGAACAAGTGGAAAAAGATAATATTAATATATGAAATGTATTTATTTAATACCATAAATTAAAATAAATTTAATAGTTGTACTCCATTGGTTAATAGATGGCGTTACCGGTCTCAGATTTTACCTAAATCAGTCCTGAAAGTTCGAGAGACGTGAACAACTTAAATATCAGCATTTTATTCAGTAGTTCATTTTGTTCGACCAATGGGCAACGGCTAATCACTGAATAAAAGTATGAATAGAAGTACGTATGCAGAAATGTTCATAATTCTTGACGTTCAATCGTATAGTTAGGTTAACAAACCGTCTGTGGAAACAAAATGTACAGATAATAATGTCCACAGATAAAAAATGTCCACAATAAATAATAATGTCAATAAAAATAAAATTCATTATTTTATAATTGGTTACAATAATACATAGAATAACTTTCAAAATATTCTAATTAAAAATTGTATTGGACATTATTCTAATCAGAGATGAAGCACTGAATATGTGGGTGTAAAATGTATATTCTATGAGTTACATACATATATGTACATATACCGGACTAGATTGCACATCAAGTTTTTATAAACACCTGATTTTTATGTAGGTGTCGTTCAAGGCAGGATTAGAAGGCCGGTGCTGTTAGTTTGTATAATAAATATTCTGAACCTAAAATCTACATCTACATATAACTATTCAAACTTCGAAAACGCAGAAGAAGTCTAAGACGTACATTTTAGAGTCACGGCCGACTACAACTAATAAAGTTGATGTGAAGTGCTTAAAACGAGTGCTTGTTCAAATAAGGACTTAACCCGTTATTTGAAGTAGCTACGGACAGATATTTGAATATGTAAGTTGCACAAATGCATTGAATAATACTTTTTTTAATGCTCTACACTCATAGTTCTACGTTAAGATTCCCTGTGTCGTAGTTATCGTAGTCACAAAAATTACATTTGTACACCTAAATTCATTATTTAAACTTCTGCCCCGCTGCGCATTGAACCTAGGTCCCTTCAAATGACAGATTTGTGTGATAATTACAACACTACATGGGGGAGATAGATTTCATTTTTAGAGACGTATAATTTACGTTATAATTTTATTATTATATAGGTTTCAGACTAGTTGAAATAAAATTCAGGCAAATGAGCGCAATTACAAATCAAATTACCGCGATAACATATTCTGTATCATTCTGATAAATAATGCAAAAACGAATTAGATAAGATTTATAAGTGCTTAATATTATCATGTACTTAAGTCTCCTGGTGTTGATTGAAACTGTTGAATATTGATTAAAGCTTTAACTAATCATGGATACCAAATTAGAGTTGTGACGAGCCGCAATGTCATTGGTCAAAGTTTATTGCAACTGCAATCGAACTTTGCTTCATACTCCAAACATTAGATGAAGTTTTAATGACATTGTTATAGCTATATACAGATTAAAAAGCTTTTTTTTTGTATTTAAAACGTCACGCGTCAGTTGCATAGTACAATCTGAATGTTTTCTTTTTTTCTTTTCAGCCAGCAACAACTGTGCAAACAGTTTTCATATTTACATAAGTTTTCATAATCTGTTAAAACATTGCTTACGTTTCATGAGTGTCGCTCACTATACCTATATGATATAAAATATGTGCACTGTTTATACTTTTCGGGAAGGTGCGGTGTCCGACTTTCTGAGTTTCACGATCTTGGTGCGAGGGCATTCATAATAAGAAAAACTCAATTAAGTCCGAAACAAATTTAATAAACGAATATAAACTAAACTTATTAATCAAAATTATGCTGCCTTCTTCATGTATTTGTTATTGAATATACATAGATAGTCAGTAGCCGGTATAAGTGCCACAAAGGCCGTATGCTAATGCATCAGAGACAAGTGCTCCGTGACTTGCCTCTGATCACACTTTTACTTTCCTTCAGACATATGCGTATGCATGGAGCTTTCTAATCCCTTGATTGTATGGTCTTTGTTCTCTATAAAGACAGATACAACTTTTTCTCTCTCAATTAAAGGTGAATGCCCTAGGTGCATCATCCCAATTATAACTCCAACAGAATTTAATTAAGAGCGAGTTGATTCCAGGAATTCTCCATCATTGGTCAATCACTCACCCTTAACTAAAGTGAGAGATCTTATTAACTTTTTATTAATCTTTTCACATTTTGGGTGAGAGCAGGTAGTTTTTTTATACCTATCCTTATTAAGATTAACGAACATTCAAACGAAAGTAATAAATTTAATTCGAATATGTATTATCTTTATGAAAACGTGGAACCAGAAATGAAAAGATTTTTAGAAAATAGTAAAAAAGGATCTAATAGATATCTACGATTCAACTGTCCAATGCTATAAGAATTGTAGGTAATTGAATAATTAATGAATAAATGATCTAACAAGCTAAATCTAGCAACATTGAATGACTATTTTTGATTTGATTAATGCTTTAACTATGATGTTCCAGTTTATTTTGGGGATTTTTTTAATTATTTTTTTGAATGATAAGATATTAATTTCTTTATATTTGTTTCAGGTAAGTATCAGTCAATTTTAAAAGTTTAGAAACGAAACGTCACTTCAGGTAAGTAGGTACAAATCGTCTACTATAAAATTGAAAAGATTAAAAAAGTCTACGTGATAATTAATGCCTAACACGCTTCGAAACCGACTTTGTTAGAATGAAAGGCATTTACTAAAGCCTTTTAAAATTTACGTCCGTTTCTCCTGCATCATCCAATTAGATACGATCTAAGCGAGAGATTCATTTAAAAAGAGGAATAAAAATAAACTGAGAGATCTTCGGGTCATTTATCAGGCGTGTGGCGTCCATTCAAACACCAAAATACCGCTTCCTATAATAAATTAATATAAAGTAAACAAGACGAAAATGGGAATACGCTGTAACGCTTCTGAGAAATATTTCTAACAATTTTAACACCAACGCTCCGTAAAATCGACAAAAAAGTTTGGTAAACAATGAACAGTTAATAGTTAGCGCCCGGGACTACGTTGGTATTTAAGGTTACAAGTTTTTGTTTAAAGGAAGTGGGCAATAAGGTTACTCTACTACCTGCTGCATCGCACCTGCTTTCCACAAAAAAATATACATTAGGCTATTTCGAGGAGCACTACGCTGTCTGCGAGCCAATGAACCGTGAATTATTACTACGACGTCACGCTTAAAAAACTAACGGCACAGGCCGTTACTGGTTTGGAAGGATTTTATTAAGATTTATGAACCCTACAAATAGACTTTTAAGATGACCTAGTATAGGAAGGAGCAGGATGAATCACAAATCTCTAAATAAATTCTAAACGCAATTACGTGATATATATTGCAAATAATTTACAAATTAATTTTATCGACACCTAAAAACAATAAATAAACTTTCCGAAAAACGAAAAATAACAGATCATATTCGAGGTGGCCTCATTCACGCTCTTCGGTTAGTGACATCGCTCTCGGCAAAATTAAAAAAAAAAAGTGGACGCGTATGCGGGACTGATATAAAATTCTAAATTTGAATCTCTCCCGCCTTTCTTAATAGGATGCCATGTCATTATGTCACGCAGCAGCTTTTTACATTTGGGGCAACGTTATATAATTAAAGAAACGTTTATAGCTACAAATGTTAAGTTGTTTTAATAAATTAGAAGTGCGTACTTTACTCTCAAATTATGCTTTTGTTTTTCTTAATTCAAACTAGAATGACCTATGATTAATTATTTCTACTCATATCTATATATTATCTATATATTAATAAGAATGTAGAGGTACTTTTTCTGTACATTAAGTATTTTTTCAAAATTTTG
>DWNH01001091.1:0-12179 GCA_018249895.1 Tiana niger
ATGAGAAGTTTTTTGATTTTCACTTTGCAAAGAAATATTAAGCGCATATCCTCGTATGTATATTTAAACTAATTATATGCTTAATCATAATTCACTACTTCATTCTGGTGGGTCTTGAAGTGGGACAATGATGGGTTGATGATGACGATATACTCGTATATTTAAAACTGATTATATGCTTAATCATAATTCACTATTTTATTAAGAAGAAATATTTTATTTTATTTTAGATGTAACATCTTCGGACACTAGTTCTACTGATACTTCACCAACAACAGGCATATGTCTCATAAAAGACAAATGTCGCTTACATGTCACACTCACAATCGATCCTATATAGTTAATTTTAAATGTCAATACGTAAAATTTAATTTGGAACTACTTCCAGTGGACACGACCACTCCTCCTGTATCAACGGATTCTAGCACAACACCGACGTCCACAGACACTACTATGACTCCAACTGAAACAAGTACAACTGAAACAAGTACAACTGAAACAAGTACAACTGAAACAAGTTCAACTGATACAAGTACAACTGATACAAGTACAACTGATACAAGTACGACTGAAACAAGTACAACTGAAACAAGTTCAACTGAAACAAGTACAACTGAAACAAGTACCACTGAAACAAGTATAGCTGATACAAGTACAACTGATACAAGTACAACTGAAACAAGTACAACTGATACAAGTACAACTGATACAAGTACAACTGAAACAAGTACAACAGAATCGGGTACGCATGAAATAATAAATATAACTCCACACTCGTTCGCCTATAGCAGGGACGGCGAATCTCTGTATATGCACGTGCCACTTGTCCCCAGTATTTTAACTTAATATGCCAACAATCTGAACTACAACTAAACTATATTTTAGCGAATATATTCCATAATATCGTACTTAATTAATTCTTTGAGTCGTAACTATTAAAATTAGGTTACATTCTACGTTCATCTACATATGTAAATGTGCTCGGATGTCCACAACACGTGTGTCTCGAGTTCACACCCAAATGAACCAACTAATACTTTAGTTTGGGCACGAAAAAGATTAAGTTTTCAGAAACTTCGTAAACGGCTAATTACGCGGCTGAAGTCGCGTTCAAAAACTAATTTCTATTATTCTAAATATTCTATTTAATTGAAAGTTTGACATCTTGAATGAGACACTAATTGCCTTAATAAAGGTATTTTTTAAAATGTGATTAATTATATTTTTTGTTGTTTTTGCCTTTTAGAGACGACAACTCCAACGACAACTTCGACGACACCTTATCCTCCCACCACAAAGAAACATAGAAAGCATCGCAAGCACAAAAAACACCCTAAACATCCGAGTAAGCATGAAAACAGTTATAGTTTCTTGTTACATATCGACAACTCGCCACCAAGCAGTGTGACAGACACTGAAGTCTACAAATAATAACATCTTAAGAAATGTAAATCCACCTTAAAAATAGCACAACGCATACTAAACTGTGGTGGATGTCTCTTAAAAAATAGTACCAATCTCGTGTGAACATTATTAGCCGAGTAACGAAACAAGACTGATGTCGCCAGACTCTGTCGGAATGTGAATCTCTCATTGTACTGTCATTAGATGGTATACGTTGATTACAAAATTTATACAGGAACGTGATATATTTATATTCGTAGAATAAAACCAGAAGAGAGACAAATAGTACATGTAGCATCTGGGAGTCTAATTTCTACTCACTGACTTCGTTGCTGTTCGAAGTTTCGTGAATAGTGCGAATATTCTGTGCCGCTTAACTATAGTCGTTAAGCGACGTTAAGTTGGAAGAAGAATAAATGACTAGGTGGCTAGAAGTTGAACATAATGAAAATGCAAAATCTGTTACATAATGTGATACATTCCATAAGATCTAAAAAATATTTTACCTGTATTTACTTTAAGAGGTAGGCCGCCGCCCGAAAAAGTACCACCGCTACACTCAATTCTGCAGTAAAGAAATTTATAGTGTTCCAAATGGAGGGTGTAGTTGCCGGAGTTCACTAAATACTAAGCGACCATTCCACAGAAGTAGTAACAGATACTATAGACACGATGTTTATTGATTATAGAGACCACTTAACACCCGGTGGCCTGCAAGTTTTTCAAAATCATCTT
This sequence comes from Tiana niger, assembly GCA_018249895.1. NCBI lineage: Eukaryota > Metazoa > Arthropoda > Insecta > Lepidoptera > Hesperiidae > Tiana > Tiana niger. Next base: position 2,140 of record DWNH01001091.1, read on the forward strand.
ATATTCACTGAATTTAAATTAAATAGCTCTTGCTACGCCGGCTACCTACCACAATGCATCGTGCTTTTCAAAAGGCGGCATAAAAAGTTTTATTGTTTTTCGCTTTCGGCATTTTGGTTACTAGCCACCGCCTGGTGCGACCGCTTCTCTTGCTCTACCTCAAGACCGGTGCTGTGTTGAGAGAAAACGTTGGTGGTAATAGACAAAGCAGTAGATAGAATGATTGTCTTCACAATGGCTTCACGATGTTGATGTTGGTGGTATGGACCATAATGTCTGTCATTTGTCCTCACTGTTTTACCTTCCTGTCGTTATGCAAGTATTCTTCATTACTACATCTGTGTCATAATATAATTTTTTGTTATAGATATTATTAATTCAGCTGTCGTCGAACGCTAATCACGAAACACAAGATTCTGAATCTAAGATTCTTAAAATTTAAATATTTGGATCACCGGTAGTTGAACAGGATATTGATATAATAATAAAGATGTACAATTTGGCAAACATTTTGTCTCATACTACAAGGATCTTTGAACTAACAACGTTTATTTCTGAAAACGTATTTTTGATCTATGTATGTATGTACCAACATATGTATAAAGTTGGGAATTGGGAATTTGGGAATAAGGAAAGAGTATTTAAATATATATGTAGATTAGGCTATTTTGTAGTGAAACAAATATTTTTAGTGTTTATATCACATTTTATGTGTTTTTTGGGAAATACCTACTGGAATTCTATCAAAAACACTAATTGTTCAAAATACATTAAATATTCTTCTGTCTGTTTCGTCAAGTTAAAACTATAATTCAAAGGAGACTTTCATTCTATTCGTCCTATAATCTATATGCAATTAGTATTATTGATGGTAGTCCGTCTAACTATATCTGTAACTAATCATACTTAATATCGTTCTACTTTCTTACATAAAAAAAATTTAACTGAAAATATAAGTGTTATCTTAGTTTACTTTGGATACCTACAGCAATTTTTGCTAAAGATTATGTAAGGTGCTAAAGATTATGAACATAGATACGCCGCCCGGGAAAGTATCGGCACACCCAATTCTACCCAAAGCAATTAATTTTGTTTCGAAAGAACGCTGTGTTTCGGAAGAATGTTGGCGGAAACTAGGCGATATTCTTAGTCCTCAGGAGTAGCAACGTATCTATGTATGTAGGATCTCAAGTAGGATTGCGGTATTCTTGTGGCCTGAATCGTTTGCTACTTTCTTTCATAAAAAAAATTGACAAAGCTCACTTAGACCCAAAGAAAGCCTTGGATGCATGTACATAATATTTGTGTATGTTACAATACAAGAGTATAGTTAAAATTAATTTGTTGGTTCCACAATTTTTGATAGTCAATTAGTTCAGTCGGGCTTGAAGTAGTTTATAACATAATTATTGTTTAGCAACTATTGTTCGTTTGATGAAGACAATAAAATGTGTATTATTAATATTATGATAATAAGATGTGTAATATTATGAATAATACTATTTTTAATCTACAATTAGTAATAATTTCATTTAGTTTATTTCTATAAACTCTATATAAATAAACATTATAAGTGTCTATTCCATTTTATATTTTTTGCCTATGACATTTTGTATAGCATATAGAATTAAATCTTTAATTTAGATATAAATTGTTTAATGGGTTTTTGGATCAGGGAATCGGGTTATTAGCTATATTTTCAAAAACTTCAGCTTCATGCATTTTAAGAAAATGTACCAAACATTTTTTGAAAGAAGTGCCATCTGTTGAGCAGTGTCCGTGCTCCATTTATAATAAACTCAGCTTGTAACTGAATTTCTTATAAAAAAATCATTTGCTTATGACTAGGTACAGACTAGAATTAATACCTAAGCACCCTCTATAAGTTGAGCTTTTAATTATCTGAATGTACGCGGTGAATTAACTACTCTACGAAAGATGGCGCTGATGACGACGATATTTGGAAACGTATCATTTGAATATAGTTAAAAAAAAGCGAAATATTCGTAGAGGATATTGGCTACGTGACGAAAACCGAAACACCCCCCCCCCCGCCCCTGTAACTAAACGTGTTGTTTTTAAGACTCCCCTCCCCTCTGAACGGGTCACGTAATATATACCTTATACTACCAAATATGAATTAATATGCCACGGAAAAATCAATCAATGCCGAACGAAGGTCAGTCCCAGGTACCCAAGTTATTATGAGAACAACACATTCTTATATTCGGACAAAGATATTCAAAATATTTTAGTTTTACAACTCTTGTACTTCAATATTTTCTAAAAAATATACATATTATATCTTAACTTGTACGAAAACGATGTAATTAATATTATTTTATGTAGGATAATAATAACACTGTAAGTTAAGAAAAACCTATATTATTCTGTGACAAAATAAAAGGTAGTTAACTGTTGGTATTCATTTATTTAAAACATTAAAATAAAATAATAATAAAAAATACAACTCATACACGGCCGTCGTATTCTTTTGGAAACACAACAACGACAACAGAAAATATTTTAATATGTCTGTGTGCAGAACAGCAGCAGGACATGCTGTGGCAGATTTTTCTGTCACTGCAATAAAGCTTAACACACATGTAAAAATTAATAAAAAAAATAGCACCTAAATATTACCATATATTCAAGAATATATAAAACACAGTTATTTATACCGTATTCAATCGAAGAATCGTACATACATACGTCATATATTTACTTCCCTTCTTCGATCGCATCTCTCAATCTTTCTGGTATCAATGACTTTTAGAACAATTGATTAGCGAATGGGGTACAACAATTTTATTTGATTTAATTGAATAAAATAAAAAATTACTGTGGCGTAAATCCTTCTCATTCGAGAGGAGACCCGTGCCCAGCAGTGGGACTATGATGGGTTGATGATGATGATGATGATGATATTCATTTATGTCAATTTGTATACATGTCAATAAATTAATATAATTACAGTAAAGTCAACTGAGTCAAAATAATAAAGTAGGTACAATTAATCAATGAGGTATTCATGCTGATTTTGCTACAATACTACAGACAGCAGTCGTGAACTCCCTCAGTGTGCAATTGAAAAGGTCAACCCTGTCCGCCACTGTGTTGAGTGTGTGCAGCGCCCTAGTGAGCGGCGCGAGGCCTACAATTGATATTTGGAGTTATATCTAATAGATCGTTGACTACGACTCTACCGGGTAGATAAACCACTAGTGGGATTGGCACTCGGAGTCCTTCCTACTTCCCCGGTTGTGGGGGAAAACCGGCACCAATATAGATCAGATTCATGTTATACAAATATTTCTACCGGTTTAATTAATGTGTTTTTGTAAAGATTACAAGTTCGTCTGACGCCATTCCTTATAATATAAGCAAATGTGAGTAATTTAATAGAATTAAGCCGTGAAGATACAGGTTTTAAGCGCGCACAATACATACATCGGTCACTGATACGAAAAGTCATCTTCAAAGTTTTTAATAATTATAATTTTTATTAAAAACAAACCTTAGTTTAGACATTATAGAGTATCTTGTAAGTATTAGGTTTAGTCTTACGCAACCATACAGAAGGAAACCTATCTAGTTTTTGTTTCCTTTCTGTTTGGATTCATAAGATCAGTGTGTTCTCAGTGGTTGAATTTCGACCTATTCTTACTCGCCTTAATTGGATTTCATCATTAAACGTATATTTTATTTACCTAATTACCTATATTACCCTATCAATGTACTATGGTGAACACTGACATAGTTAAAAAATATATTTTTATAAACTGTTTTAACAAGAAAACACTACTATTAATACACTATTTATTTTAAAATTATTATTTTTAACGTTTGAGAACCACAATTTTATATCGGAACTGGAATGACATGTCTTAGGATTCTCAGCCTGATATATTAAGCTGTATATAACGAACTTTGATTGCCGAATAGTCCAGTATCATAGTGTCAGGTACCTCATCAGGATGTCGTCCTCTAAGGTCAGATAAAAGTTGGAATTATTTTATTTTTTAATTTATTATATTCTTTACAATTTTATACTCTTTCGTCCCTGGTCAATCAGTCCTATATTGATTTTTAAAATATTATACAAATATACATATGTATGTAGTTAATTATACGGCAGAAACATATACAATACGCTTATCAAGCGATTTCAACCCAGTTACATTTACTAGTAATACTTAAAGAAACTATTTTTACACTACTTAAATATTGTAGCTAACAAGAACTTGAAATTAGACTACTATATTTTGGCGTACAAAATATTATTATTATGCTTAAACTCATATACCTATTAATTTTTATTCATTCATTATTTATATATTAAGAAATTTTTATTTATATTGTAATTTTAAATAGTTATGTACTAACACTATATGTAAGATTTCTTTGTAATACTAATATAATGTATATATTCTATGGACTATGTCCGAAATAAAGTCATTATTATTATTAATTATTATTTATATTTAAAGTACATAGTTATTACGTTAATATATTTTTTTATTATTAAAAGTAACAAACGAGTATGCAGGTTGCACTACCTGGATTTAAGTGGTCACTGAAACCCATGCATATCCACTTGCAAATTCAGGCAGTACCTGAGATAGGAAACAGATGTGTCGCTACTTCTGAGGACTAAGATGGTAGCCTCGTATCTAGTGAACTCCGGCTACCACTCCCTCCTTCCGATACACAATAAGTTGCTTCTTGGTAGAATTGAGATTGAAAAAAATTTATATCATTTATTTGTACAAATATGGAAATAAAATCGATTTTTTCCTCACAAGGTAATTTGTATAAGCTTAATGAAAGTTACATAAATCAATTAGTTCAATTAGTCCATAGACTAAGTCTTAATTAATTTTATAAGCGCCTTATTAAATGTTATTACGATTTACTTATAATAATTATTAGTTATTTTTATTACAAATTTAATTTTTTTTATACTAGCGACCCGCCCCGGCTTCGCCCGGGTGCAATTTAGATAATTTGGATAAGGATTCATACTGAATAAGAGTAAATAACGTCGCAAGTTAAGCACATTTCATTCATTCACTGTCATTCATTCTCTGTTCATGAACTGTCACGGCAATTCATTGGAATGATAGTGGCGCCATCTGGATCTGGATTAATATTGAATAACAGCAAATAACGTCGCTAGTTACGCACATTTCATTCATTCACTATTCATGAACTGTCACGGCAATTCATTGGAATGATAGTGGCGCCATCTGGATCTGGATTAATACTGAATAACAGCAAATAACGTCGCTAGTTACGCACATTTCATTCATTCACTGTTCATGAACTGTCATTGGAATGACAGTGGCGCCATCTGTCGAAAATAGGTTGTACCAACTCAGCAACCTTCGTGGGCTCATGCACAACAACTTTGCTAAAGATTGAGAAAGATTTGCAAACGAACAAACTAAGACGACTCGACCCCAACGCGAATGAAGTCGCGGGCACAGCTAGTTTGGAATAAATTATAACTCGAAGGAAATAATTGTATTATTATTCGGAATTTGTAGTATAAAAGTTGAATGTAGGTAAGTATCTTAAGATCTTGAGAAAAGTATCTGATAAATTTATATAATAGCACATATATATTATAGATAGGTATTATGTTTCATTTATATAGTAGATATTGTGTTTCATTTATAATCAAAATTAATTAAGTAATACTACAAGGTCCAATTATTATGGTCGAGTAAATAGAAACAAAGAAAGTAAAATTGGAGAACTTCACTAAAATATAAATAATAGGTACAAAGAGAGAAATTAGTAAACAAACACAATATTAAATCGTGACAATTTTGAGTAATCCTGATTAACAGATTTTATTTATCCTTATTCATAAGAATTCTGATCTATAATTACCATTATATACTAGACGTTAAGTTAACCTATATTTCATCTCGTGCACTGCAAATTTAACCGAAAAATAACGGTACGAGTAGCGATATCTTAATGTGCTTACGAGTATTTTAGGTGTTTCTATTAAAGAAATCTATAAATATGTCCTATACTAAATATAAAAAATAAATAAATAAATATATCCTCCAGTGAATTAAACGAATTTGCGCAAATGTCCGCTACATGATAGACCGAGTGTGACGTACCTGTACTAAAGGAAAATTATATGCAGTCTGCGTCGGTGTTTTTCCGGAAAATTAAAAAATATTTAGAAAAAAGGTTTTTAAAATAAATATAATGTTGGGTAGTATAAACTAAATGTAATTTATAAAATAAATTGCGCAATCATTATCAAATGTCAAAAAAGTTTTTGGTGTGTACAGAAAAAACAAGATTACGTTATCTAATTTATGAAAAAGCGGGCTTGCGCAGAGCCCAGAGCAGAGTATAAAATTAGAGAATTAAGAATTAGATACATCTGACGTGAAAAGGGTAAATGTGTAAATTTGTACAAATAAGGCCAGATTATCTTATCATAAGTTGTCTACGTTATTGACTATGTTGATAGCCAATAATTACGTAGGTAGGTAACTATATACTTATTCTAATTGAAAACTCGATTTAAATCACTGAATGAATGTGCTCATCTCTTGTAGCCGCCGATAAGGCTGAGTCCTATATGCTTCCACCACGACCTTTCTAACTTCAGTCGCTCGGCCTCCTTGGTCTGCCGGTACAGCAGCCATTCGTTTCTGATTTCCGTGGAGCGAGGACCCCAGGTGGACTTGGGCTGGAAAGCTCTTCTAACCCTCTGGAATAAAAAAAGTATTTTGCATATTACATATACCTATTACTTTTAATTTAAATGTTATAAGTAGCGACAAATTCTAGCGATACCTAACAACAATTTCAATCAGAATGAAAACAAATAAATTACTTACATCCAAAAACCGTTCATCCGGCTGTTTGAATATTGTGATGAAAATAAATATGGGAACTAAAGCAATTCCTACGAACAGCATTAGGTATCCGCTCACTGAAAACAAAAGAGTGAATGATTAGTTCATTACCATTGAAGATCCTGTAACCTAAAAATAGTAAAAGAGCTATGTATGCTATTTTAAAGTTAGTGCCCTACTTATATGTGTTTTGAATAGATAGAAAAAGACACAGAATGTAAATTGACTTTGTAACAAATTCTTTACTTTTTACTTTAGAAGCTAATTTTTATTTAGTATTCGCTAATACATTATCAAAATTCGGTACATCAGAACAATCATCAGTTTTGCAAACATTTATACTGAAAATCGAATCCACAATTCTCGAAGTCAATAAGAAAATTCTGACCATTCAAGTCTTAACAAATATGCGAGTGCAAGCGAGTATGCCTAATTACCATATCCAGCTATAGGGTAGTAGTAATGGCCGCCGAAAACCAGCGCTTCGTAGGATATGAGAGCGTACATGAAAACGACGATCATCATGGCGGGCGTGATGATTCCCCAGCAGAAACGCCAGTATACGCTTGTCTTTATTTGCAGCATGAAGTCTACGTCCAAACAGAAGCTCTCCAATCCTGTATTCATATAATTATAATATATGTAGGTATATACTTAAATTTTTCAAGTGCAGGGACTGGGTCTGCCATTCCTTTGCAACTGCGAAGCAAGTATATTACGATTTAGTATATTAAATCTCGCTGGACACATTAAATTATACTATAATATATAAAATACATAACATTTTTCTTGGTGAAAAAGGTAATGATAGTACAATAGACATTACCATAAACCCAGAAGACGCCAATAACTTCAGCTATAGCGCAGAAGAGAATCAGGAAAGTGCCTCCATAGTAATCCACTATTTCAAGGATATATTGGCCTCCCTGAAAATGACATTGTAATATATGTATGTAGATGTGGTAGATGAAGTTAAAGTTTGTATATGAGATAACGATGATAAAGTAAAAATATAATTTGAAAAATCCAGAAGTGCACGTATCATGACGCCCATTTAAAATATATGGAACAATATATCTACCTATCTGTTTTACTTACAGGAGTGACATAGACAAGTCCAATGAGGAAGCCGGCGCAGCAGCTGATGAGAGACATGTAGACAGTGCGCACGCGCGGGAAGGCGTCCATCAACACCGTGTTGATGGTGGACAGCAGCGCCACTCCGGAGCCTACGCCCAACACTGACATCATGAGGAAGAACAGCACGGAGAACAGCTGAAATTTGTCGCAATTCCAATAAAAGTAGCAAACAAGCGTGCAGGCCACCTGGTGTTAAGTAGTCACTGCAACCCATTAACATCGAGTTGCAACTTCAGGCAGTACCTTAGTCCTACCTGATATTGCAAATAGATGCGTTGCTACTTCTGAGGACTAAAATGGTCGCCTCGTGTTTAGTGAACTCCGGAATATTAATTTAAACATACGCGCAAAGCACATGGTACCTATATAGGTTAATAAAAAATTCTAGTTCTATTCTAGTCTAATGGAATTGTTGTTTTGTTTTCAGTTTTGATTTAAAGTTTACTTTTTAAGAAGAGTTTGAACTTTTTACGACTAGTTCTATAGTTTATTTTGTGGTCATATTTATGAATGGTGTAACGAACCTGTGGTTGGAAAGTCTTAGCGATGGCGTCTGGATAAGAAATAAAGGCGAGGCCAGTGCCTCCAGAACCGACCACATCGGCCACCTCTCGGTTCAGCACGAACGCCAAGTTACCCAATATGCCGAAAATTGTTATACCGGACAGTAGACTCGTAAACGTATCCAGGGTTGTAACTATCATGGCATCTCTGGAATGAAAATGTTATAGTTACATTATGATTGTTATAGTATTATATCTACTTTTTGGTAATAGCTGTATTTAGATATGTTATATATCTACCATGCCTACGGTCGTAATATTGTATCAAAGTCTAAAAAGGTTTAAAAAATGACTGCAGTGTTACCTGTAAACATTTTGCCGGAAGCCGTTGTATGAAGAAAACATAATAATAGCTCCTGTGCACACTGACAGTGAGAAGAACACTTGTGTCACTGCTGCATACCACACCTGGAAATGAATTGTTAATATTTAGCTAGCGACAATTGAGTGCTCGTTTATTATTATTAATGTAAATATAAATAAAATTGGAGTGTTCGTCCCTGACACCAAAATTCAACAACGTAAAAACATTGATTTCTGTAAACGTAGAAAGAAATACATGTAATGTAAAAACGATGTACTCAAGCTCTTTTGTATCTTATTTATTTAATACTATTTATTTAATTATTTAGTACAGGACATTATATGACAAAGTACTCTTAACTGAATAAATTTGGTACACAGGTAGGTATCAATACCTATTTCTAAAAGAAATCTCTTCCAGTAGACGGAATGGACCGAACATATGAAAAACTAAAATCTTACTTATATTAAGTAAGTAAATTTATATCTCAGTGGTCATATAACCGAAGTGGTTGTTTTAAAGTTCCCTTTAAAAGAATTAATAAACTAAAAATCAAAAGTTTTCAAAAAAAAAAAGATCTCATAGACAAAAATAATATAATCTAATATTTTATTATCTAAGCAATGATTAAATTTGTGACGTTTCGTTATTTTCCAAAAGTACACCTTTTTTCCATACGCATATCAATATAGCTTAACATTTGTATGTATGCGCTGGTTAATGTGATGTGCAATCATCAAATGTTTTGACATAATAATCATATTTTTGAACAACAATCAAACGTTCCTTCCTGCCCTTTTTTCAAACTGTTTTAAGTCGATAATAGTTGATAATTACCTATGTACGGGTATATCTAAATTATAGATACCTATTTATTACAAACTTACATCAAGCTCGATGAGTTTATCCCATTGCGGTGTAAGGAAGAACAGGATTCCAGTACCTGCACCATCTAGGATCACCGTACTGCAAATAAGTAAAACATTTCATTAAAAAGTTACTTTTGGCAAAAAATATAAAATATAAAGATCAGTAGAGAAAATCTCACACTTAAATGAAATGAAATAAGTTCATCGGCTTTAGGCGCTCTTTTAGCTATTGTTGACCGGGAGAAAAAAGCCGGCGGAAAAAAACTCTCGG
>DWNH01001092.1:0-12173 GCA_018249895.1 Tiana niger
CTATATTGTTTAACATTGATGTTCTTCTTAAAATATAGAGGCCGCTATATTTACCAGGCAGTACCTTAGTCCTCCCTGAAATCGCAAATACATGCGTTGTTACTTCTGAGGATTAAGATTTTCGCCTCGTATTTAGTGAAATCCGGCATCCACACCCTCTTTCCGAATCACTATAAATTGCTTCACGGTAGATCTGGGTGTGGCGGTGGTATGTCCCCGGGCAGTAGCCTAACTATGAAAATGGCGTTATAAAAGCTATGATCATTTTTGCTACATATAAAGCCTCTTCGCTTTATGGTATCATTCTTGATAGAGTATAAATAAAAAATCGGCAAAAAGCAAGTAACACCCTACCACTACAAAAAATATAAACATTACTACAAAAGTAAATCTCAAAAAAGTGGATAACTTTAGAAGTTACTGTAAAGTACTTTTGGGATTTAATTTATTGTTATTGAATTAGTATCTGTTGTAATAACGCGCCCTAATAACACATATTTTAGGGTAATTTTAAGTGTCAGAGATGTGGACAGAATACAAACAAATGGTTATTTGTATTCTGTCCACATCTCTGGAACCCTGGAAAAGCAATGTAGTTTAATAATATTTACATCTCAGGAAAACTAATTTATAATTGATTCCTAATCAGTTCCAGAATATCAATAAACATAAAAAAATAAAAAGGCCTATTGAAACGTTATAGGTGATGAATTTCTCAAGATTGCTAATGTGAATTCTCAGTCCATATTTTAAACATCACTTTGAAAGGTTCTGGGTCTAGCGATTAGTGACCCTGACTGCACAGACTACTAAGGTTGTCAGTTCGATTTCCATCCAACACAAATATTTGTTTGATTAGTATCAGATCAGACTCACACTTACCCTATGAGCTCTTGTATCACCCTCCACATATGCAATAGGTATTATTCTGTTCTTATAGAGCTTCAGAACCTCCTCTGTAGACACTGGTGTCAATCCTCTGTACACTGCGCCAAATTGAATTTGGAGGAACGAGTCCAGTTTTAGCAGTAAGCCTTTTTCAATGTCATAGTGCAATCCTCGGACTGCAAAATGAGGTTTGTACTCCAACTTTGCTATCTCTGCCGGGTACTGAAAGGTTTTAATTATTAAATATATTTTTATTTATTAGTATTTTACAGGTGATAAGTTGTACCAAACAGGAAAGTACCATCTCAATAGTGATTTCTGCAATGAAGCAATTTATTGTGTTTCAGCAGAACAGTGTGGTAGGCATTCCTTGATTTTAAATAAGCGGTGAACAGTTTAGTCCTTGTAGCCATTTTCATACCAAGTATGTTTACTGACACAAGGCAAGTATTTTAAAAGAAAAGATTTGAAAAAAAATCATACTTATCCAGCCTGCCAAATAATGAGAGAAGATAAAAATCAACCTTTTCTTACAGACTTAATATAGGTTTTATAGGTGGAAGGTGGCCGTCCTGGGAAGTACCACCGTCACCACGACCATCTTAGTCCTCAGAAATGGCAACGCATCTGTTTGCGATTTCGGGAAGGACTATGGTACTGCCTGTTGCAAGTGGATGTCCATGGGTCGCAGTGTCAACTTAACACCAGGTGGCCTGCAAGCTCGTTTGTTACTTTTATTCAATAAAATAAAATGAAATAGTTGTTTTTAAGGTTAAAAGTACACACCCAGGTGTACCTTGTTACAGTCCATGAGCTAGTCTTAAATTATAGGAATTTAAATGATTATTTATTATGGTAAGACAGTTTCAAGTAGGTTATTATACTCACCTTATATTTATTCAAGAGCATATCTCTGCCAAGGTTATACAGTAAGTGTTCTAATGTAGGTTTGTAATGAGCCAGAGTGTAATCATAATCGAATCCATATACTTTTACTTCAGACAAGTCAAGTTCATTGCAAGCAAATACACCTTGGGGATTTACATCTTGAGGTAATTTTTTTGCTGAAATAAAATAAAACAACAGCTATCTAATTGACTGAAAAATAAATATAAAAAAAGAAAACTCACTGAGTGCTACTTACACCGGTATTTTAACTTTGTACGACAGTACGCTTCTTTTAGAAGTTCTCGCGTTGAAAAATATTTCTTGGTCGTTATAAGCACACAACTCTTCGATTTATTTTTGGATAAACTATTGTTCACCTTTAAAATACCACCCACAACACTTTTGCACAGAGACATTTTTTTAATATTTAAAAATATAGCTTGATACTAAATTGTATATACATACTACTTTTATACTAAATAGATTCTAATCTAACATTCGGCATATTGTATCACTATGCTTATTATAAAAAATAAATCTATATTACAAATAAACTTTCAGTAAAATATCGTTGCATAATTTTTCAATAACCATACATCGCGGTTACACAGCTGTAATCACGTAATTCTGCAAAACTAAACACACGTGTAAATACTACGACTGTAGAATCTACTCAACTCAATCTACTATTTTACTACTGTACTATCGGTCGTTCGTTCAACTTTGTTCCTCTCGCGTTCAAAAGTCAAAGAGTCGCGTTCTATAACTAAACGAATGAATGAACGAGGTATGAGGAATGAATAAATCATGTAACGATGGACGAAACTAAAATCGATGTTTTCGATTGTATCGCTTATTCAATTATAATTGAATAATTATTAACATTATTTATCACAATTTTACGTGATCGCTGTCGACAAATCACTTGACAGTCTAATTGTGATATTGCTCGTTCTATATATTATTATAATTTTTATTGCTCGGGTATAATATATCGATATTCAACGATAAAATAAGGACTAATGTTAAGTCTATTCCAAACGATGATTTTGAATGTCAATAAATTTACTTTGTCTAAATAGTGTATTAATATAAAATGTTTAAATTTTGACGTTAATTTTAATATTACTGACGGATTAATTATTGATAACATGACACTTCAAATGTCTGAAAATCAGGCATTGTAGACACACAAAACAGGTATCTCTCTACATTCTGACGAGAGAAAAGTTAGGTACATATAGGTATTTTAACAATAAGATTACCACCAACTCAGTTGCCCTGAGTCATTAAATAATGAATATTTCTTTACTAGTTTCATTTTTGTACCCAGAATGCAGACATATTCCTTTCATTTGAATACTACACATATCATGATGTATGTAAGTACATAAAATACATGCGTAATATTCGTAATTAATTTTTAATTTAAATTTTTAAAGATTTTAAGCAAAGCGCGGGTGTACTATATTAATAACTTAACAGGAAATAAAAAAAATACAAGTTTAATGAGTATTATTAATTTATTTAATAGATAAAATTAAAAATGATAACAAAATAATAACAAGAAAAAATTTAAATAAAATATACTATGAAAAATATGCACTATAAGTATTCGCTATTAATTTTAACAATTAATAGCTCAGTATATCTATACCACATATCATAACGGAGATTAGGGAATTAAATTTGAGGGTATGCACTCCCGATGTAGTTTTTACTGCGATATCGGAAGTTGTGTGTGATAATATTAACGTCTTTGTTTCCAAATTTCAACATGCAATCTCCATCAGGGCGTGCCACAAAGCAAAGGGTGTAAGCAGCCATTTCTAACTCAGGGGATGTACCAATGAACATACTATCCACGGGCTTGTCAACGCCTTGTTGATTAAAATGTAGTTTCAGAACAGCTCCTTTCTGAAAATATATGAAAAAAAAAATGTTTGAAATACATTTTTATTAATTTATGAAGTAGGTAGTTATTTCTATGTAGGTATAACGTTTAAATTAAATAAATGAGCTTAAATCAAGTTTTCCAAGGTAGGCGTACATAGTAGCGACACAGTTTACACTATATATTGCTGCTGTTTACGATCACTATAATAATGAAAAACTGTTCTTGAACATTAATAAAAAACATTTAATCTTTTAAAACAAAATTATAGGGCGACTTCTAGGTCACACCTGAATTGTCAATAATTCCTGGCTATAATGATAATGTAAGAAGTAAATTCTAATTTATTTTTTAGTATAACGCTACCTTGTCTTGTTGTTCCGTATTCTCTATTTTAGAGTTATGAATATTACAATTAAATACGAACACACAGAAAACCCGTCGTTGTATGAATATTGGCAATCTCGATACTAAGGCAACAAGGTTCGTAATTGGCTCACAATTGTTGAAATGATAACAAGCTTATTATTGTGAAGTATAATTTTAGGACTCTACAAACCCAATGTGCTGCCAAGTAACATATACAGGTTATGTTTTGGTCTTCCTAGGACTATTTTGGGAAACATTAAATCACAATTTGATTTTAATATATAAACACAGCATATTTACTTACATCATTCATTTCAACATATTTTAAATATCCTAAGTAGTTCACGCGATTCGCTGCTTCTTCTTTAGAGAAATAAATCCAGTTGTGTAAACCTAAAATCATATATTCTGTATAAATAATAGATATATAAATAGACTGAGAAATTGTTAAATAAAATGTACAATAATGGGTATTTGATTAGTGTCCCTTAATTTGTAAAATAAGAATTTTGTATTGATGATAAATACATTGCTATACCTTATAATATTTGTATACCTAAATTGGTAGAATATGGCGAACTTTCTAAATGTATCTGGACCATCATTGTACACCCATATTTGTACAAATAAATAATTATCATTTAATTTGCTAAAAACAGATTTTTTAAATATATAGTTTACCTGACACCTCTCCATTCTTTAATTCTGAAACAAACACGTGTTCGAAACCCGAGCTACTGATTTTTCCTTTACCTCTCGAGTAAAGACCAAACCACATCTGTTTTATGAAATCTCTTTGTTGTTTTGGATCCTGTGTGACGTAACCTGTAAAGAGAATTATAAACAAATAACTAGTTATTTATTGACCAGTAATCATTTTTTCCATTGTTCGGATCAACACAGTGAACATGTACGTACATGATCATTGATTCTAATTTTAACAAAATTTCGACAAAATATATATATATTAGTTATAGTACAAATTACGTGAGCAGAAGAAAAGCATTGTCACAATCATAATATTGTAACAGCAAGAAGAGTCGAGACATCTGCTTGAAACAGTTGGCTTAAAAAAGGATCATATAATTTCAATGCAAGTTCTATATAAATATTATACCTTTATCTTTCAAGAAGTTCATTAGGTGACGCATAACTGATGTAGCCATAATGGCGTCCATAAATGCATTCTCTTCAGTTCTTTCCTAAAACAAATATGTTCAAATTATTTCAAATATGTTCGTATTTAAAAAGAGTGGTAGGTTCGCCGTTTGGGGTTGTACAACTGCCATATCTAATTCTACCGAGAAGCAATTTATTTTGTTTCGGAAGAACCAACCACGCCCGGTTGCCGGAGTACACTAAAAACGAGGTTCTGAGGATTAAGATGGTAATCTTAGTCTACAGAAGTAGCAACGCAACTAATTACGTTCTCAGGTAGGACTAAGGTAGTGCCTAAGGTTGCATATGGATGTCCATGACCACTCAACACCACGACCACTAACACCAGGTGGACTGAATGCGCGTTTGCTCCATTTATTCAATTAAAAAATATTTAGATTATTAAATTACATACCTGTGGCGTAACATACTCGTTTACTAACGTGTCCCTTTCATAGTTATCTAATAAAGGCAGGAATTTCTGTACCGTAGGAATATTCCAAACCTCAGGTGCTACTGTTAACAATCTGTAAACAATTAATAGTTACATCATTGCTAATACGTTTAATTAACTTTATATAATATTTCTTGTGTACGTGTGTATGTCACTGAACTCCCCCTAAACGACTGGACCTAAAACGACTCCTAAATTTTTTGTGTGTTTGAGGGTACTTGAGAATGGTTTAGATTGGACCCTGTACGTGGTGTTGCGATCGGGGGCAAGGAGTATTTTTGTCGTTTTTTTTTTGTTATTCGGACAAGACGTCTGTTGGGTCCGCTAGTTATACTATAAAATGCTGTACATATGCGAATCAATCATGGGTTGATCGACTGGTGAAACAACAAGTTATTTAAAACAGTAGTAAAAACTTTGAGCGTTTTAAAGTTCTTTCAATGATTATTTCAAAGCCTTAAAATATAATGAAAACGTAAGATACATACAGTTGTGCAGCCTTGTCTTCTTTCGAATATGACGTAGTTTTTTCCTGGTAATTGATAGTCACATATTTCGCTGCATTATTTACGTCTTTCCTTAACAATTCTTCACTGAGCGTTTGCAATTCAGCATCACTTGGGCCGTTTTTGTTGCTATTCGTATTTGTGTTTGGCAGCGAACTTGGCAAAACTGGGCTATTGGGTCGTGACGGTACATTGTTAGAAGCCGTTTGCTTGCCTCCCCCGGGGCTTGGTGATCCTGGTTTTTGCGTCGGTGATGAAGGTTTAGAATTGTGCTTATTTGACCCAGATACAATATCACTAAAACTTAACGGCTTCGGTGTAATTACTTCCTGTCCAGGTTTTTTCGTAATTTGTGGATTTAATGTCGATAAAGTAGACCCTTGCGTGCCTTTAGGGTCATGCAATACTGAGCTGTAACTCGGTTTTTGAGTTGGTACAGTTATTGCTTGATTTTTGTCTTTATTATCGTAAAAGTTAACCAAATCTTTAACTTTTCCGCCAGATGGATGATTATTTTCAAGTTTAGGTTTTATTGTTGTGAATTGGGGAGCAACATAGTCTCTTTTGGGTGCCGAAGGACTTTTAGGCGTAGTTCCAACTGGTGTATTAGGAGCCGGATTAATATTTGGATTAGGAGGATTTACCGGTTTCAATGGCGGAAAAATTGGTGCTACGTAGTCCCTTTTAGGAGACGTCGGCTTAATGGTTGTTCCAACACTAGTTGTGGCGGTAGTATGAGAATTAACATTTTGTTCATTTAATGGTTTGGACTTAGGATTCAAAGACGGAAATTGTGCTTCGTAATTTTTTTTGGCATCAGAAACGCCACCAGCTTCGTGTAATAAGAAGTCACTATTTGTTTTATATCGTTCTCGACTAAAACCTAGAACAAACAAATATACCTAAGTGTTGAGTTTTATCCTGGTATCTCCCTGTTTTGTGGGACCTATTACTAGAGTAATGTTGATTGACCGTTTAGCAGTATCTAACTAATTACTATCTACTGATCAAGTGGCAAAAATTGAGTTTTGCGAGATTTTTTTTTATAAATAGGCTACATATTATATTATAAGTGCCATATGTTATATTAAACTAATTATAATTTCTCTCGTTTTAAATACTGACTACATAATAAAACCTTGACTTCTGTAACATTTGCAATCAAGTATTGATAAAAAATTATACTCACATAAACCAAGTTGAGACGTAAACAATGTTATTAGCAATAGATTCTTTGTGCCTTTCGTCATGTTTACTAAATAAGTTTGTATATAACTGGATCGTACCTACTAAAAAAAGTAAAAAATGTATAACTTATAAAGTTGACTAGTAAGTTACTATCGAATACATTTATGACTAATTAGACATTATCGAACTTTTTTCGAAATATCACTAGGTAACTATATATTTACAAACTGTCCAAACGTATGTATACACTGTTTGACTGAATCAGACTAATTCAAATTCACAGAGTACTTACAGAAATTGACTGGGGCAACTGGCTGTCAATGTGGCCCTGCGTAAAGTACTAACAAGTGGCAAAAGTAACAGACTTGACTAGCTAAACTGTTGCTGGCTCACTGTGATGTCATTACACTTCACCTACAATATAAGTCCAGATATAAATCTTTTAACAAACTACAATCATGCCACGATTCTGTGCTTTATATTCACTTTTATAATTTTTATTATAACGGGTTTGGCGCCATTGTCATCATGAATTATCTACTACTAATTAACAACTTTTAGAATGAATGACATCAACATATCACGCACCAATACATTAAATACGAAACTATAACAACTTAAATTTTGAGATAAAGTTTGTTATTAATAAAAATGTTTTCCATTTTTGTAACTTACCTCTACTTATTTTTCTTCATAACATTATTCAAGCCAAAAAAATTTAGATTGTCAGGCGCCTCTAACTGCGACGAAGTTAGACAAGGTTAGAATAGAGTAGAATGTGTGTAATAAGCTCAACTTTATTTTCTGATCTCTAAGACCTTTTTACAATAAAAGTTTGATTAAACTAGAACGATAAATCCACGATAAGTTGCCAGAATACAAAAACAACTAATGTCATTTCAGTAAGGCCGTAAGGCACAAAATTCGATTAGAGGGGGCGGCAAACGGGGGTACTGACTGATGTGATGACAGACAGTGTCAGCTGCAGGGTCAGACAGCTTGTGCTATTGCATGTGTTGTGTTGTTTGTTGTACTCATAATATTGCCGGTAAAATTTAAAACCAATGTTTGAAAAGTAAATTAAAAAATGAAAACTAGCTTAAATACTTTTGAGCTATACCTATATTTTTGTGTGTGGACATTTTCTAATATATATTCCATTTATAAACTTGTGGAAGCACAGACAGGTAAGCGTTGTTATATTTTTTAACGAATGGTTTCTTTACATTTACTTAACAATGCATTTGTGATTTTACAGATGTTTTACAGAAAGAAGATTTGTTCTCCTTTAGAGATTTACAGCCAGGCTGGACAATTACTTCAAGATTTAAAGACGTTTCAGACATTGAATGGAGTAGTTGGAAATACTTTTTTCAAACTTCTTGGTATTACTTGATAATACAGTTTACAATATCTGAGATTGTTCGACATGTGCTTGCATCACTTTTAAAATATTGGTATATTTTATCAACTGTAATCTTCGTAACCAGAACAATGGGTTTAAGACAAATGATTATTATTTCTGCTCAGCCATTGATTTATGCTTTTATAATAAAGTTCGGAGGCAATAAATTTACTATATGGTTAACAAGCATTCTTCTGCTTCTAAGCTACAATTCCCTGAAGTACAAATATTTTTTCTGGAACTTTTTGGATCATGATGATATGCAAGATGAAGAAGTTTATCTAATCTTATTTAGTGTGGCTTGGATTGAGCTAAGATGCATCAGCTACTGTATTGATTTCATTGAGAAAAAAAAGACTGTTAAGAAGAATAACAATTTGATGTTTCAAGATATTATAAACATGTTCAGTTATGTTTTATATTTGCCGTTACTCTACACTGGACCTATAATTCTTTATGAAGAGTATGAAAAAAGTTTTGACATCAGAAATGAAAAACTTGTTCCTAGACTAAGAATATTTATCTGGAACATGATGTTTTATATATCATACACAGTATGTTTAGATTTTGCATTTCACTATATTTATTTTTTTGCAATGCAAAATAATATGGAGGTAAAAAATCAGGATTATATTTGACAGATTTATTTATTGATTACAGGTATAAGAGAATGCATTTTATGCTTTCAGATAATTAGAAAGTTGCCATCTATAGCTCTTTGTGGTGGAGGACTCTGGATGGGCGTGCAATTTCACATGAAGTATGTGATATCTTATGGAGCCACTTCAGCATTTGCTAGACTTGATAATATGGATCCACCGCCAACACCCAGATGCATAGCAAGAGTCCATGTATACTCTCAGATGTGGAGACATTTTGATGTTGGACTGTATAAATTTTTAGTAAAGTGAGTATCAATATATATATTTTAGTCCACATAAATTCTACTTAAGACCTTATCTACCTACCTTAACCCAAATTATCATTTGAGACAAGAAAGATGTAGCATAAGAATGCTTACACATTACTTTATTTTCTGAATTTATTAAAGAGTAAGCTGAACCTTCCTCAACCAAACATTTCCAATCCATTGGCATGTTTGGTGCAATTCATCCAGTGTGTATATAAATTTGAAATGTTTTATTCCTGTGGTTTGTTAGTGACTTTATATTTGTTTAGTTAATGTTTTATGTGTAGTGTAATAATCTATCATGTGATGTACAGAACTAATTGTGTGATACTTTGAATGTGAGTTGTATTGTCTTATAGAACTTATGCTATTTATTTTTGTAGGTATATTTACAAGCCAGGATTCAGCACAATATCCAAATACAAGAGTTTGCCCAAAACTGCCCACAAATTATTGGCCTCTTTAGCCACATTTACATTTATATTCATGTGGCATGGTACTGTATGGCATATCCTTGTTTGGTCTTTTCTAAATTATCTGGGCATTACATTAGAACATCTTGGAAAGGCATTTTCGAAACACGAAATATACCTAAATTTTAAAATGAATATTTTAAAAACTGACGCAATGGAGGCTAGATTTATTGCTATGTTATGTACACCTTTGTTAGCATTATCAGCTGTTTCAAACTTTTATTTGTTTGCTGGTAGTGACATAGGTAATTTATTTTTTGAAAGTTTTTCTCATCCGTCTTTACTAAACTCATTTTTATTATCTGCAACCTTATATTGTTGTTGTCAAGTTTCTATGGCTTTAGAAGATGTTCCTTCTCGAGGATATGTTAAAAAATATGATACTGGTGCTAGTACAATTCAATAAAGTAACAATCAATGAAAATTGCCTATTTAATTAATATTGTTATTGATTTTACAATTGTTACTTTTTACGCAAAATAAATTACTTTGTGTATTTTATTCAGTGTTTAAATTTGACCTAACAAAAATCTTAATAAACCAATAAGTGCTATACAGCCATCATACTCTGCAACATACATCTGCAATCATTATAAGTTTGCAGTCTTGCTGCTCAGATCTTCCCACGAATAGTGCAAGGCCTTGAGTACATACAAACACAGGTATCAATGTGAATTGGTGTAGGTATGGATTAGTTGGCTACAATCATTTTATGGCTTACTCAGGTCATTCTGTCTTTCGCCATAAACAGAACAAGGGCTGGAGTTTTGCCACACCACACTGTTTCAATATGTATTATGTTTAAATACAGACTAGGGGCCAATCCTTTAAATAAGAGGTGATAATATTGGTCATATGTTAATACCAATGGAAAAGCATTAGTCACTGGTTGATAGCTGTCATGAAATATGTCGTCCCTTTTGTCATTCCAAAACTAACTTAAAACATCACACACAACAATAGATATCAAGTAGTTGAACAATACTAAAAATAAAATACATTTTCCAAAATATACCTATATATTCCTACTTATATAACTATTAATTGGTATGTATTAGATCCTTTGAGAAGTAGGTATGAGTGAATATGCATTGCCTCTATGAGATCGTTCGCATCTCCCGCGATTCCTGCTGATTTGTGAATTTGAATCATCTCTTGCCTTGTAAAAATATCCTTCTTTAACTGGTGGGAGCGTCGAGTTAGCACATCTAAAAACTTTTTCAACTGAAAAGAAATTAAATTAATTAGATCGATTAGATTAGACACATGGACGTATAAGTGGACTACCTTAGTTTTCTGAATAGCACCTCAGATAAGACAAGTAGTTGGTACTATCTGAGGTTGAATATGGAAGTATGTTTGTTAGGTAGGCCGCCGCCCGACGAAGTACCACCGCCACACCCAATTCTACCGTAAACCAACTTATCGTGATTCGGAAGAAGGGTGTGGTTGCCGGAGTTCACTAAATACAAATTAACCATCTTAGTCCTCAGAAGTAGCAGCGCAAAGATCACTCAATACATTAGGATTACAATCAGTTGTATTATACTTACATAGGATTACAAAAAAAAAGTATTATTATTCTATTATTACCTACCAACTACTATACTATTATAACTACTACAAGGAAAATGGATCATTCAAAGACAGTAATTGATTACTTACTTTGCTCCTAGAGCTGATCCCAGAGCCGTTTATAGACCGCGATAGTTCTATATTACCGAATTCATCGCTAAATGTGTCCATTAAACTGTGCTTAACTAAACTTATGACGTCATCAGCATCCTGGGCGGTCGCTTCTTCTCGCAAATCAACACGTGCCCTTGCCTGTAAATATAATTATGAATTACCAAATTTTACTGTACAAACATTAAAGATAATCTGTAAATTTTTCAACGTCTCATATTTAAAATCTCCCAGCAAAGCACCTTCCACCTTCTAATTAATAAAACTGTTAAGTATAGTTTACCTGAGTAAGTCGTATACAAGCTTCAAGTTGTCTTGTAGTGATTGGGGCACCATCGTTTGATGTCCCTTGAT
>DWNH01001093.1:0-12172 GCA_018249895.1 Tiana niger
TATCCCTATATGTCTATGGGTCACAATTACTATCACATGGTCAGTCGTATTCTTTTGGGGTCCTCCGGAAAAATTCCTTCTGTACATGACACACTGGGGGCTCGTTCTTATATTTTTGGAATCCTTATTTGGCATCATAGTCACAGTGAAGAACTCACACGGAGAATTTTCAGGTAAGCCAACGTCGTTTTTATATATTTATAAGCACAGTAAAACATAAATGTGACTTGAACATTTTTATGGTGGTATAACTATCGTATAAGTACTTTTACATGTCCTATTCGTACTTCATACTATTCGGGCGTGTAGTACATTTTAAATTATAGTTAGGCTTACCTACTAGCGTAGGTATATGTTTCTTTAAGCCTAGATCAAAAAATTTCTAAGTTGATGCACTATAGATAAATAATTTTTCTATTACAAGTAAAACCAAATCTAGCTTAAAATGAGTAACAGTTTTTTTTATGGGCGAAGCTCAGCAAACAGGCAAACGATTCACCTGATGGTAAGTGATGATCATCACCTATGGGCATGGGCAACATGAGAGAGTCGCCATTGCTTTGCCGGTTTTAGAGGAGAGCTTTTTTAGCGCCTTTCTTGAAGATCCCCATGTCATAGTCAAACTATTTAATAATTAACAGTTGTTCTAATTTGTAAATTTCTGAATTTTGAATCGCAAAATATCCCGTTACAAATCATTACACACCTATATGGACTAGAATACTTAATATTATCCTTGTTTAAACGTACTAATATTGGTTTTTTTTTGTACTTCACCAAGTTGATATGAGTTTATTGTTCAATGCTCACACATTTTGACTAAAGCAATCTTAAAAATCCAATCTAGCTTAAAATGAGACCTAGTAACAGGTGAAACAACAATGTTAGCGAATATAAATAGATAGATAGTTAAATGTCATAGTCCTATTTTTGTCCGCGTCGCATCTGTTGCTGCCTCTAAACCGAGCCAATATCTGGTGTATCTCGAGCAACTATACCTTACACAAACATAAACGTATGTACGTCATTATGTAAATATTGATATTTGGGCTGACGTAGATGTTTTCTAAAGATAGCGTTCAAAATATTTCTAGGCAATATATTATTAGAAGGATTATAACTTCTGTATGCTAACGATTGTATGTATTAATTAAATTTGTAATATAATTATGCTTGATTTAATTTGAATATACTTTAATTAAAATATTAACTTACAATTGCCTGGTTACAAATAATTCAACGAAACATGCTATTTATACTAAACTAAACCTAATAAGATATCAATCGTTTTTAGGATTTTTGTCTAATTTTTCTAACTTCCCGCAAGTTATAGTTTATATGGTCAGAAAAGTTTGCTTCGAGTTTCTTAACCACCACTGCCTTATGTATGCCTTATGAACATATATTTAATATTGAATATATGAAGTAAATGAACAGTTATTTAAGCAAGGGAACAACTATTACAACCATATTTCTTGATTTACCCTTGAGTTTTTGTTATCCATTTGGTTGCTCCATGGAAATCTCCTAACCGCAAGAGCAGATCATTACCGTTTTTATATAAGACCTAGCCTTGATCATTCACCAAAAATAGAATCGTCGAAATCAGTATACAATTGTCGGAAAAATACATGCAGCTGAAGACAGAACCTTGTCTTTTTCAGAGGTCGGTTAAAAATATACCTATATGTTTAACATAATGTTAAAAAACAAATCGTTAAGCACCTACGTGTACTAGAATTCTCACTAATGGATAATTAACATTATCTTTTTTTAAATGTATTTAAATTAGGTATTTTTTGTACTTCGCCAAGTTCATTGCTCGATAATCATGCATATTTTTATTACTTACTTTATTGTTTTAGGCATATTTAAGGATATAATTGTTCTGTTATTGAAATTAGTATTTTTTATTCTTTTTCTTTTAATAGAATTAGATAAGGAATAAGGACAATTTTCGCTTAATTATAATAATTATTTTTACTTTTATATTCATTCGGATATAAAAGTGTTGTTATTTAACAATGCTATGTTTAAATATGACCCAAAAAGCCCCTGTTAAAAAAGCTGGTAAAATATATTTTATTTATTTTGCTATCTTATCTTTTAAACAGTTGTTTTTTTTTAGTTTTTAGAGAGTTTTTTGTTTGTTTTTAATATCTCACTTAATTTTCTTACGTGAATTTATTCAAGACTGGATTAAAGTAGGAAGGTATTCTAATTTTAATCGCGTTACACCAAGATATTTTTGTTGTTAACAAAATGAATATATTATTTTGATTAAATTATCCAAGTTGCATTTAATACAAATGAAGATTTAATTGGTAAATTGACCTTTCCGTCTCCAACTGGTCCACAAGAATAATAGTCTTAATATCGGTTTGATTACAATTTATTTAAATAAAATAATACATAAATAAATATCTTGTGACAACTCACACACGGCTATCTCATCCCAAACTAGGCAGAGCCTGTGCTATGGTAACCAGACAACTGATAAACATACATATATATTTTTTTGTAAGTACATACTTATATCTATAGATAACAATACACCCAGACACAGAACAAATATTCGTGCTCATCATACAAGCATTTGTTCTGGGTGGGGATCGAACCCACGACATCCCGTTTAGCAGTCAAGTTCGCTAGCCACTAGACCAAGAGACCAGTCGTTATTATAATATTAGTTAAATTATCTTTCATGTCGATTGACATTCAAAGTATACAAAGGTTGAATGTTCACTAAAAGTTACGAAAGAGGGACTTAGATCTCATCGTCTTGCTATCATTATTCACATTATCTTGACCTGTGTGCTTATAGAAAGGCAGCAAGGTCTCTTCTTGTGGTAAAGGCAAACTGTTGAATTGACTCATCTATCTTATAATCATCTTATTCAATAGCTTTAATACACGCGTTACTGTAAAACTTAAGAAAAAAACAAAAAAATCAAATACCTTTGTATTTAAAATCTGGAAGAGTGAGTAAAAGAGAATAGAAAAGGATAACACATATTTATTTTTAACACGCTTTTATTAGATTCACCTGTATGTTTGTTTGTATGTATGTAACGGAATCTTTAAACGTTAATTTCACACACTAAACGTCCTTATTGAAACTTTGCTCGCTAAACATGGCAGATGACAATACAATCATCAGGATTAACAATTTATTGTCTGGAGAACGAGTTTGAGTATGTTTTTTGTGTTTAAGCTATTGTATTTTTTATTGCAGACACTATTATTCTTGCGTTAACAATTATATTTCGAAATACCTTATTCGATAGCGCATCTTATTCTCGAGTTATTTGAAGTCAAGGCGATAACCTTGTCGCTATCCACGGTCAAGCGAACTATAATTTTGTGTAATGATGACTTATTTTGTAATCCCATGATGACTGGATTTGTCAATATTCTTCAGATTATCATAAAGCGTAAATATCTTGAGTTATGCAGACCATGGAGTCAAGGAACCGTTATTTACAATAAAAACACGTCTTAGTCTTTTGCTAATATACTTATTTATTTCGTGTAGTCAAAACCTTCGTATGTAATTTGTACATATTTCGATGGCTTATATGATAAAGAGAATATCTGGAACTACTACTACTAGATTACTTTGTTACATTAAATTGATTTCGTTTTAACGAAGCTAAAACGAAATCAAGGCTACGAGCTAAACCAGGCACTAGGCTATTAGATTTGTATAAACATCAAGTGTGTTTAAAATTACGACCATTGGTTGCAGAGCTACATATGTTGGTCATCTCCAAGATTTATCATCACGGTTCTGGTCTAAAGTGCAATTCTGATTCACGCTTGATTTATTCTTAACTTTTAGATTGTTGCGTGCTGAATTGACAAACTTTAGCGTAATATCAGCACCATTTTTATACATTTTTTTACTTTTTATATCCTTGAAGAAAACTCTTTCAATAAAAAAAGAATCATTAAAATACGTCTAACATGGACCTTAGGAGATATGCATGAACATGCAAAAAAAAGATATTTGACCTTCCTTTTTTGAAGTCTCACACCCTCTTTCCAAAACACAATAAATTGCTTTACGGCAAATATGGGTATGGCGGTGGTACTTCCCCGGGCGGCAGCCACCTATCAAATCTTAAGTATCCTAGCAATAAAGTTTATCTTTTTATATTTCCGCTTCAGACACGACTCTCGGCCTGCCCTGGTACGTTAAAACCTACTGGGTTCTGTACAACATAGCGGTTCCCGTGGCGTTCCTCGTCACTTTATTCTATTGGTGCGTTTTAAAATCGGGTAAGTATTAATTAATTATATGTCACTAGTAAATAATTTTGTTTAATAGTCAGGTAGGTGCCATGCCACGGATACACTCGACACAATAATCTCTTTTTTTTAATACCTTTTCACAACTCACACACGGCCATCAAATCCCAAATTAGGGCGAACCTGTGCGTGCTATGGTAACCAGACAACTGATAAACATACTTAAATACTTTTTTTTTGTAAATACATACTTATATAGATAACAATACACCCAGACACAGAACAAACATTCATGCTCATAACACAAACATTTGTTCTGGGTGGGGACCGAACCCTCGACCTCTCGTTTAGCAGTCAGGTTCGCTAACCACTACACCACGAGGCCAGTTAAAATCTATACCTTATTAGACCTTAAAGTTTAATTAAAAAACTATTCAGTGCTAAAATAATTTTTATTTACCTTCTTGCAAACTTGGAATCGAACAGTTTTAATAAATGTAAGACTGCTATAACTTAAGTTAAACTTACGGCGCATTCATTACGAAGCCCATAAAAAAGGTTACAATATTGAATAGAAAGGCCATAGAAATAACATAACACAAAGCCTATTGAACGTTCCTGGGAACACGTTTACCTTGGTTTCATCACTGTCTGAACCCACGGCCACCATTGTTTTGGACTCAAACATGATATGAGGCACATTTAAACATGACATACAAATCGTAAAATAAATTATAATAATGAATAAAGTCCGGGTTCGACTCTTTAACGCAACTCTACTTTTTCGATAGTTTGTGTATGTTAATAACTTATTATTATTATTAATTATTAATTGCTCTTTGACCTGCTGGAATGGAATATAACATTTGATATCCTCATTCACAGCTACAAAAAAAATAAACTACAGTCCGAACCCGGTGCTAGACGTGATGCTGCACGGAATCAACTCGGCGGTGATGCTGTTAGAGCTGGTCTTCTCGACGCACCCCAGCCGCCTGCGTCATATCATGCAGCCGCTGTATTTCGCACTCGCCTACTGTCTATTCTCCGTACTGTACTACGCGGCTGGCGGCACCGACCCGTAAGTTCAAAAATCAAAATCAAAAATATTAAATTAACAAATAGGTAAATATAAATAACGCTTCACACTCATAGCCTCACACCATGATTCCTTGTGTTGTGGGTACCATGGGCAGTTGAGCAGACCGGGATTTCAGCCGTCCTCGCGCGGTATATGAAGAAACTTAACAATATTTTTCACTTTAATTTTCGAAAATAGTAAAATTGTAGTTTACGTTATATCAAATAAACCTTAGGTGGCGCTGTTCAATATTTATCTATTCGTGTATGGGGCATTATTTAAATATTCATCTAACATTAATAAAAGTTCATATCTCCAATCGTACAGTGTTTTATTGATATGCCGAAATAATTTTTTTAATAAAACAAAGTTTGAATTTTAGATTTTGTCCCTTTTAGCACAGCTCTGTTGCACAGAATTAGATATTATTTTTAGAATTTACGATAAGACTTTTTCGCTTTAGCTTTTTGTCGCAATGTTAATTTTTAACCTCACTGATGTGTATAATAATAAGACGAAAATTATATTTATCAACTTAACTCCACAATGTACTATAGCGTATATTAGCGCTTATAGCGTAAATTTATATAGGTTCTTGTGTCCTTAGGAATTAAGAGACGATTGCGAAATTTCTCATTATAACAACCATGTGAAAAACGGTCAATGTTTGAACGCTGACTTACGAGTGTGTATAGACTAATATGTACCACTATAAATCATAAAACATTTAACTCGTGTTTATTACCAATGCAAAGTTTTCCAACTTTTATATAAGGTATATTTTATATAAGGTATTGTGTTATTAGATTGATTAGCCTGATAAAAAATTACTAAGAAAACAAACATTGTCATGGTCAGTATTGCCTGTGTTTTGTAAATTTTTATAACCGAGGGGCAATTATAGTTTAGGTGTCTAGGTTATTATCCCTTCGAAAGGCACTAAAATACAACTTTATAGGACCAATGTTACATTGTAGGTTCTGTCGCGTGTAGTCGGTTCTCCAAATCACCATCGGTGTACCAGCGACTAGGATGAAACCATCGCTTAAACCCACGAAGCATTTTATTTATTGAATAAAAGTAGCAAACGAGCATGCAGGCCACCTGATGTTAAGTGGTCACTGCAACCCATAGACATCCATTTAGTGAATTCCGGCAAGCACATCCTTTTTTCAAAACACTATGAATTGCTTTACGGTAGAATTGGATATGACGGTAGTAGGTACTTCCCCGGACAGCGGCCTACCACCTATTTGCGTTCCAGTCCAAAAAACGTACCAGTTTATAATTTATATTTTATTGTTTTTTTACACGAACATTTATTTCGTAATTATTACACTTACTATGTACATTATAGTACACGCTATTAATTATTATTTTTACAGTTTTGCAAACGTGTTAATGTCTTATTCGCAGCCCTCTAATGTAAAGTACGTAATTAAAAGTTATGAAGTGTGTGGCAACGAATAGCCCACAACATTGAAGAATATACTTAGTTAGGTCCATTAAGCACTATATTAATTACCCACTAGTACAAGGTCTAACAACAAATTTACCTACTTTCATTCTCAAAAGGTCTTAAGTAACCATGTATATAATAATGAAAATAATAATAATACTAAACTATCTTCATTTAAGAGCAAATAAGATAAAGTTTCATGGTCATGCACTTTTAGTTGCGATACTGACTTTGAAAACACTAGTAGACGATTAATATTGACGCATTTATATGTTTTATACAAATATGTATCTGTAAATTTTTCGTAATCATCACAGATTTACATATGCGTATTTGTTTAGCAGCATAGTTAAGTAGTATATACATACATACATACATATGTACCTACATAATATATATTTGGGCATTTCCAACGTGTGCGCACGACTTTTTCATGTTATTATTTTAGATTATAGATTCATTTTATTTATTATTCATTTATAATCTTCATTGTACACTCTTCATTAGGAATATACATATGGAAAGAAAAAACAGAACACAAAAGGCGGTCTTATCGCTAACAAGCGATCTCTTTCAGACAACCTAGTGACGTAGCAATTACTGAACTTTACTCATTAATTAGGCTAAGGTACATCGCGTTATATACTAAAGTAAACAATGTATTTGTTTACTTTAGTATAAAGTAGACATACATACTCGATGTTAGTACCTAACATACGAAAGATACAGAAAGGATAAACTGAACTACGTTTTAAATGAAATACTTCAGCACCGGACGTAAACCTTGTCCGTATTTGAGCATCCATAAACACACAAACACACAGTGCAGATACGTGGTCATCTGGCTCTGTTTGCGAAGGCACGTCAATATTAGCTCAAGATTGTAAATGGTTAAACATATGACATGAATGATATTTGGATGTGAGTTCGTTCTTGTCCACGATCTGCAATGCTACTTTGGTACTTCACGATTTATTAATAATTTTCTTGAAAGTTTATAATGACCCCCAAATAATACATCATGATTTCATAAAATGTATTAAAGCTAAGAAGCTTATTAATTTGAGATTAGCTATAAAAATTAAAAGTTTTAGTACAAGAGTCAAAGTGCAAGTCGGAAACATTCGCATTTAACAACACACAGAACTAGATATGAAAAAGTTACTTAAAATTGCTTTTTATAAAAAAAGCTTAACATTTAAAAAAATTTAATTTAATTTAATTTTTTAGCATCATCTTCTTTGTATAACAAATAAAGCACCTAAGTACGTAATATTTTATAAATCAAGAACTCTACTCATGCGCATAACATGTCAAGGAAAATTTTCAAATATTTGTTCGGAGAATAAACATATTATTATCCATAGCAATCACCTTCTGATTATTTTAAGAAAAACGTAGCAAACGAGCTTGGAGACCACCTTGCGTTAAATACTTTGCAACTCATAGACAAGACTGATGGTACCGTAGCCCTACTAGAACTTGTGCATAGGGTTATCATTATGCACTACTCGTGGAACTAATATGGTAGTCTCGAAACAATAAGAAGAATGGTCTTATACGACCGAATACATTCCGTGCCATAGCTTTAAAACGCCATACTAAGAAGGAAAATTCTCTGTTATTTTTTGTTCCTCGGGGAAGAAAATACACCCTAAAAGAGAAAAATTAAAAGCTTGAAAGGAAAGACTTAACACAGCGCGGGTGAATCCTAGTATATGACAAAATAAGAAGATAAAATGAAAAGTCCGTAATGTATGTATATAACTCTTCTTTCCGAGACACGAATATGTATATTGCTTCACGGTAAGAATGGGTGTGGTGTTGGTACCCGGTGTGGTTGATCGCGGTAATTCACCTAGACTTACTTTTATGTAGCCAGTAGTTCAATTGATTAGCAGAATGAAACCTGTTCTATAATATTTAGTTTAATTGTATATAGATTTAGAAATTATT
Organism: Tiana niger; assembly: GCA_018249895.1. Lineage (NCBI taxonomy): Eukaryota > Metazoa > Arthropoda > Insecta > Lepidoptera > Hesperiidae > Tiana > Tiana niger. The sequence goes on from DWNH01001093.1 coordinate 8,748, forward strand.
TCGTTAATCTTCCGAAACGCTATTGTTGAACTATAAATCACATGAAAAAAAAACTTTATTATTGTTAATTAATGTAATTGACGTTATTTTCCAGGTGGGGCAACCACTTCATCTACCCCGTGATCGACTGGTCGAAACCGGAGAAGACAATCGTAGTAATAGCTTTGACGGCTCTCTTTCTGGCTCTCATGCATCTGGTGACAGTGGTTATTGCCTGGATCCGGGACCTCGTCATCCGACGTTGCCTGACTGAAGTAAACGGACACTACAATGACGGTTTTACAGCCTAAGATATATTCATAAGTTTTTAATAAAATTTTATACATGACTATGAGACAAGTTTGGGTACACATTTTGTATTTACGATAAGAATTAAAGGTTTTAATCTCGTTCCTTTGAACCGTTTTAGTGATGAAATGTGAGGAACAAACAATTATGATATTATGATCTTTAGTTGCTATTTTATATATTAAACAGAAAACGATCATAAAAAATTGACCTATTGACGTTCTTTATCAATTATATTAGTTCGAAATGAAATAAATATTTTACCTCATCAATCATAAAATGAATCGTAGGTCGAAAATTTAAATTAATTTAAATTAAATGGAATTGTTTTTTTAATTACAATTTAATATTTACATATCCTAAAAGAAAAACAAATAAATACGATGGGCCAGACGAAAAAAGCAGACCGAAAAAGTATAGGCACTCTTTTAAATCAGCTATAATTTGCATTATTCGCTATACACCTCTATTCATGCATGAATTATGAACCTATGTAAGTATTTATAAACGTTATCTTACAACCAACCTACCCTAATAATCCTTTCGTATAGATTGAATGATATTGAAATATTAAAGGAGATAAATTAAATTTGAAATCAACGGGTTCCAATATTTACTTCATTTCGTTCCTTGAAAAATAGTCTTGTCTATAGTTTTTTATATGACTTAGTTTAGTTATATTATTGACGTACTTAACAAAAACCACCAATTTAGGAATATTCGTTGTATTGTACTTACCTTTTAATAGTCGTACATGAGAATAAAGCATACTGTGATTTTTAACTTTTGTTCTAAGTTTTAATTATAAGGGAAGAGAGGATTGAAAGAGCCAGTTTCGAAATACTTAAATGGTAAAAAATACTACAGAAAGTAAATAAATGAACAATAAGACTTGTATCATGTTTATTACATTATATACGTAAGGTGATAAAAAAAACTGCTAACAGTCAACAACATTCTTAGATTTATAACCTTTCAGAGTTGCTATATTAAAATTGTATTCATTCAAAATTACCACGTAAATGATAGTGGCTCTTTTAAAACATAGTTCTTTCATGCCACTCTTCGTTTCATACGAAGTACGTACGTAGAAGGTACCTGTTACCTATTACCTTATTTATGTTTAAGGTTTTAGAATAGGTTTTTTTCGTTACCTATACCAAATATGTAATGTAATGTATTCGTTATTAGCAATATATGAAAACATGGAAACTTATATGCTTGAAGAATGTATATAGTAAGTGGTAGCAATACATCTGTGTGATTATAAATTAAATATTTAAATATTTATGGCAATTTTATTTTATTAACATATTTTTAAGCTGGAAAAATATAGTATTTTGAATATCGGAAAACTTCCTACTTTGCTCCAAATTTAGAATTATTATACCTACAGTGTTAAAAGATTTTATTATAAAATTCCTATTTGAATTAAGATTGTAAAATCAACATATGAGCTGCAGTATTTCTGTGATAAAAATGATATTTTATAATATTTTAATACATATTTAAGAAATTATTAAAGACCAATTACCGATCAAGTCGGGAAACTTTGCTCCTGAACTTTATTGGTATTGTAACGTGGCAATTTTAAAAAGTAAATCAAAGTAAAAACCTCTAAACAGTAACTATACTCAAAATCAGTGTCAAGGGATCGTTTTATCGGGGATACATCTTTGTTTATAAATTTTTTTAACAATGCGTGGAAAAACTTCGCCTCCATATGTAAATGACACAAAGTGCCACACAGCATAGCTTTCACAATGGGCTTAAAGCTTTCATTTTTTCTGGTTTTGACTCTCCTTCAATTCCTTCCAAGAAACAGTTCTTGCTCCAGGAGCAAAATTACCTGCATGAAACAGTGAAATATTATAGACTACCGTTATACATGTCATTTTCAACCGAAACGAATCATTCTTACTTTAGTTGCCGCCTTACCTTAGTTTCAAGTGCTATTTTTTACCAAAAAAAACATCATTTCAAATGAACAAAATAAAATATCAGACGAAAAGTCATGGCGGTATAAATAAGTTTTCTTGTAGTATTGAAATAGTACAATTTATTAACACCGATTATGTTGAGAATTTGACAGTAACATAAAATAAGTTTGACAGATATAAAACACCTTTTTCCAGGATTGGAGCATAATGACCTACGTAGGTGTAAAGACCGAAAAACGGTAAATCATATTAATTTCAGTTACTTAAGTCATAATCGCCCTTGATAGTTTCATTTGATAAAATACTACCACGGGTGTCATACGAGATAAAATTATTAAAATATTTCTAAATAATGCATGTCTAAAGCATGATTCATTATATAAAACATAATTATCTCAAGTCTATAAATTTTATTAATATACGATATCTTTATATAATTTTCAGTACATTTATTTACCTGAATGTGAACGTACAAATGGCTCTCAACAATCATTCTGACTTCTGACCCTAGCAGTTGCCGAAGAACGACAAACTGCGTAGTTACTGTAAGTGTACCAACTGATGGAAGGCTGCGAAGTACCGCCGTCACACCCTGAACTACCGTGAAGCAATTTATGGTGTTTCGGAAAGAGGGTGTAGATGCCGAAGTTCACAAATACGAGACGACCATCTTTGTCCTCAGAAGTAGCAACGCATCTATTTGGAATTTCAGGTAGGACTAAAGTAATGCCTGAAATTGCAAGTGGGTGTCCATGGGTTGTAATGATCACTTAACACTAGGTGGCCTGCATGCTCGTTTGCTAAAGTAGCTAGCATTTAATAAAAGTTACTAAATAAAGAAAAACGAAAAAAAACTATAATACAGACATACTAGGACTGAGTGATTAACTGTCTATGTCATTATTTACTGAGCACTTAGATTAAATTGTTGATACCAATGTGTGAAAACGCAAGTAGAGCTATAGAATTACTTTAGATAGGTATATTACTTTAGGTATTTAAAAGACTAAACCTATATTCCTCGATGTTGTAAATGTCTACGGTGTTCTAATTGTGATTACAATAATATTTTATTTTTATATATAGATAGATTTACTCGTAAGAAGTGTGATTTAATCGTATAATACCTAAAATTGCTTCCTCTAATCTGTGATAATATGTAGGTATTATGTTACGTACGTTCTATCGCTCGCAAAT
>DWNH01001094.1:0-12172 GCA_018249895.1 Tiana niger
ATGGCATACAAATATATTAGGTTTTAATTATATTTAGAAATTATTTTATAGATTATAAATTATTATTACAATATTATTACTAAATATATGAGATCAGGCTAGTGCGGCGTTCAGCCAACTGAGGCGTATAACCCCTACATAGAATAATATTCGAGAGCCCTCTTCATCTGGTGGTTAGTGCACAAAGCACATGTTTATGCCACCAATGTTTGTTTGTGTGGATGGAAAATTGTCTATATATATTTAAGTCTATATGTATATATGTATTTTAAAATATATATCATGTATGTTTATCGTTGTCTGATTACCATAGCACAGTTTAGGATCAAATGGCCGTGTGTGAGTTGTCCCAAGATATTAATTTTATATCATATTGACGTTACAGTGGCATTTCTTTTCAACTGGATCGGGTTTCTGCTGCTGATGTGTTTTTGCCACACGGTGGCCAGTCGCTACGGAGCGCTTGCCGGCTTCGGGCTGTCGCTCGCTAAGTGGACGCTCATCGTGAAGCATTCCACCGAGCTCGCTTCCCACGAAAACTCATGGCTGTGGTGGCTTATCATGGCTTTTGGTAAGTATGTCCTTTATTGCCTGATGCCACCTGATGATAAGATGTTACCTGATGATAAGTTGACACTGCGATCAGTAAAAACATGGACCAGTTATAGAGAATAGATTGTGAGCAAGTCTGCAATATTAACATCCAAGACCAGCAAACAGTTCTGAAAAGCTATCAGATGGTATATAATAAAATGTAAATGAATTGCTTTTCCTTAAGACTTAGATCGTAACCACTTATCCAGTATACACCCACCACTAACAGTCTTCTGAAATACATATTCCTTTATTATACTTTTAAATAATTGGTAAAATTTCCTTAAATTAAATAATACATCAATTTGGTTAGAACTATTTATAAGGAGTTATAAAACTTAATTTTAATTTTACAGGCATTTTAATCTGCGTTCGCGCAGTGATCCAGTATTTGAACATCAAGCGCGGCTGGCGTCTGCTCTCGGGAACGGCTCAGGAGCGACTGCTGTTCTTCTACTAAACTTAACAGTTTCTATCTCACTCTTACCCGCACATACCCGCAATGTATGAGAAGGATGGAGATATGTCAGTTTGATTCGTGTTTTGAGGGTACATGTCTGTTTGTTTCGTGATTTTAGGGGTATTCATAAAACACTGACATTTGTCTTGAAACGATTCCTTAGCCTTAGATTTTAGAGCAAGGATTTTGCCTTGATATGCTATAAATGGTTAAGAAATATCTTAGCAGAGCTATGTTTTGTACCTGCATAAATAGAGAAACAGTTGTTTCATTGCAAAATTGAATAAAAATAGCTTACGAAAGTATTGAAAGCTAAAAATACCAATGATATGTACAAAATGTTGATAATAACCAAAAGATGTTTTAAAGACGATATAATAAAGCATATTTTTAGATGTATAACGCTTATTTATTGTGAGTAGTTCGAAATTTCTAGTGGGTGTCGTTGAATATTAATGGATAATTGATGTTTATCCGTATTGTTGTTGTGTGACACTGCAATTGAATTAAAGATAGATGATAAACGATTTTTTAGACTAATCGTCTAGTAGTTAAAAATATGTTTTAAAAATGAATATGAAATAGTATTCTAAAAACAGCTGGTAATTGAACACTGGTAATATAGTACCAGTTATATAGTTAGAAAAAATTAAATTTCTATTTCAAATAGCTGTCATTGATTTAGTCTAACAGCACATCGGCTTGACGCGCAAACGCGTCCTTTGAAGCGTTTTCATAATTATAAAGTTTGAAAGTAACCTGTACACAATAAAATGAAGGGGTTATAAATGGTATGATAAATATAATTTGTTTCTCTTTGAATTTACATCTTAACACCCATAATATTTTACAGCTCGAACAGAAAGACATGTCATTATGTCCGTTTACAATCATTTAAGGCTACGGTTAAATATTGCGTCACAGAATTGTTGAAATTATTATTTTTATTGCGTAGCAATGCCTAAATAGCCGTGGCGTAAATCTGTAACAATATTTCTACAAGGGGGCCAAAAAGCGCAGCTGAATCCCTTTCCACTCAAAACTAGTTGAAATCAAATAGCAGATCCAAGTACAGGACAAAACTTACGCAAATAAGCTGATTGTTGCTATTGCTTCAAAACTAAATCATTTTTTACTAAAATTGAGTTTTTTATAAGTTATATTGCACTTACAAGTTAATCCTTTAGCATCTAAGTTAATATACTTATGTTTTATTTAATTCTTTGCCCCAACCCGTCCTCCCCTTTTTTAACGTGGGGAAATCTTTCGTCGATACCCTTTCTACCACGGGGGTTATAGGAGGGTTATGCCGGACTCTAATCGGCTAAAACCCCAAGGTGTTCCTCTCACGCTCTTTTGTCGGGACCACGCGTACGCTTTCGCATTCTTCCGCAATCCTGACAACGTGGGCCCTCTAATGAGCCTCGTCTCCGTCCACATACTTTGAAGTGCGCGCAGGAACGCCGCGCGCGCCATCTGGAGGCCTATGTGTGTGACGATGGAGACCCCCGTGCCATCGCGAAGGCCTCAACCTCTCCCCTGCCCCAACTATATGAGGACTTTTTTGTTTGCAAGTTACATTTGTTTGCTATGCGGCTTATTTTTACCAAAATAATGTTATAGCTTATTGAGTACTTCGCATTATGTCTCTCATTTTAACGTATATTTGGAACATTTACTCCAAATATGCGCTTAGGTTAAGACAAAGCGTCACCTATATACCCGTATGATATAATTTGCACAATTAATTGTACGTACTTATAGCTACTGTGTGAAGTTATGAAGTGTGACTGAAATTATGTTTTTATTTTTTTTGGGATCATTATTTTAAATAAATAATAACTTTATGTTTGGTTTATAAGAAATCTTATATTTTTTATTACTTGTAATGTTGTCATTCATTTGTAAATATTACTGCATTGAATTATTTGATTATACATAATAATTACATAAACATTTTAATGGGTGCTTTTCTCATTTTGTCTTATGATTTTAAAACCTGCGTCTTGCTTATTACTCATATGCAATTAAGGGACTAATACAGATACAACTGCATTTTGTTATATGATCAAAGTGTAACAGTAAAAACTTTAAAAATTCTTGACGAAGAAAACAAGTTACATAATGCCGTATGCTAAAATTATTCGTGCAATTTCTTAAAACTACTAGCTTTATTTAATACTCAATACTGATAAATAATTTTAAAATGAAATTATCAAATGTATAGAATTAATTGACATTTATTGACAGTAACTTAACTTGTAACTTGTTTGACATAAGTTTTATGAGTTTGGAAGGAAAATGTATGCTCTCAACTTCAAAAAAAAAAGACACAACATAATATTACTTTTATAGTTTAATTTGATATTTATTTGAATAACCTGCTTTTTAAATTGTCGTAAAAAATAACAATTTTAACTCTCATCTACGCTAATCCGAAAACTTGCGAATAACATTGCGTTATGTTATTCATAATTTTTCTAGAACACATCGTCGGTAAAATGGAAAAATGACGTTATTCAAAAAGAACAAATTTTACAGTAATTTGAAGTTTTTAATTTTAGGAAAATTCATTTTTCTATTTATGTATTATCTTGACATTTACGTGTTATATTATGATATGTCATATTATGCTTGTACTGTAAAATTTGTTCTTTTTGAATAACGTCATTTTTCCATTTAACCGACGACATATAATGAGAAATTATTAAATTGAAAAATTTAACAGCGAAAGAACACTACGTATGGACGCCACGCCACATAGGAAATAATTTAAAAGCTTAGGCTAATTTTGCAATCGTGTTTCTTTAAAATAATTATAATACTATAAAAATATTTTTCATAATGGTGAATATTCGCAAGAATAAAGCTGGAACAGGGTCATATTTAACGTCATTCAGAGTAGAATACTGGGTAGTGGGTTCTTCGACCGAGGAAGTACCGTCACAACCATTTTCACTGTGAAGCAATTTATTGAGATTCGGAAGATGGGCATGGTTGATAACTAAATACGAGGGCAGCTAAGTCCTCTGGAGTTGCCAGGCATCTATATACAATCTCAGGTAGGACTGTTGTGGTTGAATATGTGTTGCCGAGCCCAATGGACTGCATGCTAATTAGCTACTATACGTCAAAAAACTTCCTGGCTCGGATTTTGAGCCACCTTTAACTGTGTAACTCTGAAGTTCTATTTTATGGAATTTAATGATGTTATAAATAACTAATTGCACGCCTGAACAGGTATATTACAGAGAACTGTTTCCCTTATTTTAATATATCTATTATACCTGTAATAATGCAATAAATAAATAAATAAATAAATAAATATGATATAATCACACTATAAATTATAAATTTGTTGTTGAATCAAAGGGCTGTTATACTATAAGGATTAGCTGAGAAGCGTTGAATATAGATATTTAAATTTAAAACTTTCACCGAAATTTTGCACGAAATTTTAACATATTACATAATAACACCGACAATCTAACACTTAGTGCAATAATGTTCTAGTTATTAAAGTTACTTGTAGATCTATAAAAGTAGCATGTACTTTGGTTTATAAATATATTCTAAATAGAATAAGTATTCATTACACAAATAAAGATTATCTAAAGTATTTGATTACTAAGATGACAATGTTTTACACAGCAACTGTATGCGTTACTTTTCTTGACATAATTTTTCGTTGTTATGTTACCTTGCTTGTCGACTGAAATTTCTTGTGCATGATTAAAAGTCTCCCTCTTAGAAATATCTAAGGATCAATTTACGTGCCGGGAACAAATAAACAGTAAGAAGAATGAAAAAAATTCAGTTAAAATAAATGTGCGTCAGCGTTTGGACTTTACTTTTTAAGTGCGATTGTAATTCTCTTATAATCCTAAAATCATGTTTATATTTTTATTTATTAATTAACATTGCTACAATTATATCATATATGTGTGTATATATATGTACATATGATATGTATACTTGACTGGACTCGTTGTCTAGTGGTTAATGAACCTGATTGCTAAACAGGAGGTCGTGGGTTCGATCCCCACCCAGAACAAATGTTTGTGTGATGAGCATGAATATTTGTTCTGTGTCTGGGTGTAAAAACAAAAAAATAATATATTTAAGTATGTATTTAAAAATATTTATGTATGTTTTTCAGTTGTCTGGTTACCATAGCACAGGCCTAGTTGCCTAGTTCAGATGACCATGTGTAAGTTGTCCCAAAATATTTTGTTTATTTATTATATGTATATGTGTTATAATTGAAGCTAATGTATAATACGGTATATACAATCGATTCTTAAGAAGTAATCTTCAGAGAAACAGCAATAAGACCGTATTCATAATATACCAACTTGCTTTAATTGCTCAATTGTTTTTCTTTACCGAATAAACTATAATAATAATATAACATGTTGTATTATTGAAGTGTTATTTTTAAACTCCTGCTTTAAAAGTTATATGATTTAAAGATCTCTTATACCTCAAATATTTAGTAATATTACGCAATAAATTTATAATAACACGACCAAATTAATTAGCAATAACATACAGCTCAGGAGACTTGGCGATCTTAGAACAAACACGAATATAACATTAGAGTATAATGTTATATCGATATAACTGTAAAGGGATAAAGAGAAATAAAATATATCTGTTTAGCTTTAATTTGCTAGACACCTATTACAATGTTATATAGTAATTTTCATACGAACTGTTACAATGCTAATAACTACAGAGTATAATAGAGATAATGGCCTACAGAGGATACATACAATTTGAAGAAAATCGGCAATAATGACCAAACTTAACATTACCTAATATTTATTACATATAAATGTGAGTTTGGATAAGTAGTTATTAACTGTTGGCGATAAAACGCAATTACATGAATGCCAGATAAATAGTTTAATTTCTAAATGAAAGAATAGTATTTTTTTCGAAATATTTAAGGATCTTAGGGATTAAGATATAACGACTTAATCTTAGGTTGGATAATAACCTGGACTAAACTCGACATCGTTAGTGTACCCAAATCAAGTTTTCACAGTTTCAACAACTTTTAATTTTGATGTAACTATAGGTAGGTACCTTTCAAACACAGTATGTGTTTTGTGGGGGGGGGGACTATGAGATCTTATGAAACACAGTAAAATAATACCTTATTTAAACCGGGTAGTATTACAGATGCAATTAATTATATACAAACCGATTTTTTTTTTATAACTTAAACCTAGCAAACAGCCAGACGGGCCACGTGATGGTAAGTGGATACCGTCGCCTATGGACATGAGCAACACCAGAGGAGTCGCCGACGCGTTGCCGGTCTTGGAGGATTGCTGTCTTAGCGCCTTTCTTGAAGAACCCGATTTCAGTCCTTACTGCCTCAAGGTAATAAAATTAGATTTTTTTTAATTATATAAAATACAAGGTACAAAACGTACAACCTAGCTTAAAATAGTTCTAAATAATTACGATGAAACGAGCGTTTTTTTTAAATAATGTGTGACCTTAATTAGCTAAAAGGTTGGTTTACGGTAAATAATAAAGCTCATAATAACCTAATTTACTATCCAACCTTTGTATAATATCAAATGTATCACGCCACTTGGAGATTAGGTGGCGTTAGGATTGGTAAAAAAAAAATTTGCAAATTCTATCTATAAATATTAATTTTTATTAAAAAAAATAGCAAGTAGTATATGTATATGTACCCAAGTGATCTCTGCAACCATATTTAACTCCAGCCTATACCTACATACTGTACATACCTACTTAAGTACCTACGTACGAACCTATTTATTCAAAATGTATTTTCACGTGGAATCCAATATAGCTAATAATTTCTTACACAGGCTTTGGCATTTTCTTAAGGTAACAGCTGTATTGTTTAAATTATACTACCATAAAGCTTGAGCGGCTTTTAATTGGCGCATAACAAATAAATATTCCACATTCCTTGAACACGACAAAGTTACTTATTTGCCGAGGCATGCATAGAATACATGCATGCATGGTGTTTTAAAACACATCGATTAAAACAACTGCAATGTTCCTGGGCGGCTTCATAAGTCACTCTATTGCCAAAAACCACTCGTCCCAGTATTCTGCCAAGAGTTGCGCGAGTCTGACGTGCGCCATTTTCGCCCCTTTCCCGCGCTTATTCCAACATTTTCCCGCGAAAAACGTTCGGAAACTAGCAGTGTCCTTATGAAGAAAGTAACATTTGAGGATCTTCTTCGTGTGCTAACCACCAACTTAACGTGTTATCGTGATAATAATTTTTACAGAATAATAGGTGCGTATTGTTTTTGATCTTTTATGATAAATGATATTTAAAAAATATTCTAAAATTAAACTTAGTGCTTTAGCCTTTTTATCAAATATATTCAAAAATATCTGTATGAAAAAATCGTTTAAGTTATGTAAAGTTTCTGAAAAAATTTGTAGAGCGGAGAATGCAGAGCCTACTGAAAGCTTTGGCTGTATTCCAGCGATCAACCGCTTATGGCTTGTTCTTGTTCTAATGCATTTGCATACATCTGTTACCACCACTTATGTGCCTCATATATTTCTAGTTATGAGAAGTGGCATCGATCATGTGACTTTATTTTGGATATTTTACATTTGTTCTATTGGTTGGTTTATGTTCAATTTATTCTCGCGTATTTAATTTTTGTGAAGACTTAAAATATACCAATTAGTACTCAATTGCATCTTCATAGGCTGATTTAAAGTAGTAAGTCTCTAAGTAGATACTCAAAATTAGAACTTTGGGAGTTTTACTCCTTAGCACAGGTACCCCATATGGGTAGGCTTCGATAGCGTATAACAAGTTTTGGTATTATCAGATATGGTCAAGAGTATTCTAACTTAGCTAAAGACTTCATTAGCTTGAGTAACCTAAGGGCCCCATTGAAAAAACATTACTAGCTTTCTTTATACTAATATTTATTATCTAATAGTTTTTCTTTCCATAAAAGTTCTCCTTATAAATTTCACACGGACAAAGTCGCAAGGTATCCCTAGTTTAAAATATATAGCCTGAAACAAAATCTCAATGAGGCATGCATGTCAATGAGCGTCATCGACATGATGAGGTCAATGCAAAGGGTTAATGAAACATGTATAGTAACTATTTCTTCCTATGTGCACTAAGATATCTATAGAAAAGACAAGTACCTATGTACTTGGTTACAATGGGCCAGTTGCAAATTATCATCGTATCGTCCAAGGGTTTTGTGAAAACTGCGTTGCTACCAACAAATTACAAGTAGGTATGATAATTAATAATTGACTCAGTCAGCCATATTTTAATTTCACTAATCCGAATCGTTGATATTCAAGTGCGGTTGCCATGGGAATTTCAATAAGAGGCGACCGTCTTAGTCTGCAGGAGGAGCTGCGCACATGATCTTAGACAGGACTGCAGTACCTACTAAGTATTTGAATTTGAATTTAAACTCGGTTATCGTTGTGTTTTAAAATGAATTTTGTTGTTCCATAAAATGTTCCATAAAAACTTCCACTTTTCGTTTTCCCAGTTGAAGGGTACACATTTGAAAAATTACGAATATCTAATCTCGTGTTACTAAATTTAAAAATGTCATATGTCTTCTACAAACTTCCATCCCTCGTTTTATACTACCTACCTATAGGCAAAAAACAAAAAAAAAACAACAATTAGGCAATTACAATCATTTTTGATTATCCTAAGTTCAAAGATGACTCTAGTACCTACCACATGAAAATTTCTCCCTTACCCATTTTGCACTGTTAAGAGTGGGATTTCTAAAAAAACTTTTTTTAGTGCTCCTATACAACCAAACAATACTACTGCTCAATTTCTTATTTCTTCAGTAATTCTCTTTAGCGTTGACAAATCAGTCAGTCAGGACTTCTTTAATTAGTGCAGATTAACTATAACATTTCTGTCTTCTTAAATTTTATTTCCAAGGTTTTCACTAAAGTAACGAGTAGTTTCTTTTAATTGGAAAGAAGAATAGCAAACGAACATAACTTACATGTTAGCCGATGTTAAATAGTCTCTGTAACACATAAGCGTCATTTTTTAAGAAAACAATAAATTGCTTCGCGGTAGAATTGGGTGCGGCAGTGGTACGAGTCTACCACCTGGCAGAATTCAACAGAAAAAGTTATGCAGTTGGAGTTATAACCTGTGACGTTACCTACTAGTTGTTTTTAATTGAATAGAAATGGTAAACGAGAATGCAGGCTACCGTTGTCAAGCGGTCACTACAATCTATGGAAACCATTTACAACTTTAGGCAGTACCTTAGTCCTATCTGAGATCGCAAACAGATGCGTTACCACTTCTGAGTATTAGGATGATCACCTCGTATTTAGTGAACTTCAGCAACCACACGTATCTTCCGTAACACAATAAATTGATACCAAAATACGGTTAATCTGGGTGTGGCAGTGGTACTTCCTAGGACGGCGACCTACCATCTACAAAAGTTACCTACACTTAGTTTATGCCAGCTACGATCAATTCAACGGTTAACTAGTGAAATGAAAGCTTGGAAACAGGGCGGTGAGGCGCCGCAACGGCGCGCCGGCAGCCCTGAAGATTTACGGTCAAATTATATTCATGTTACGTCAAGACGTTATTTTATTAACGATAGTAATGGGAAGCGTTCAATATTTCCATCGAATGAGATGACTATACCTCCTTCCTATTTACGATGTTTCTATAATCATCTTAAACATTAGTCATATATTATATGATATTGCTGTACCTACCTATTATAAGTAGCTAACCAGTATGTAGATGATTAAATTGCAACTATTTATTATTTAGTTTTGTTAAAAATAAACAGCCTTAAGCCATGACTGGTTTTAGTGCGCGTTAGTTTTTACACATAACATTTTTTTTTATTTCTGAGCAGAAATAGTAGCAACCTAATTAATTCAGTGAAAAGCAATTTAAAAATAAATATAAAAGTCACGAAAATTATATAGGGTAGGTACTTATGTATGTATGTATGTAGGTTAGGACTCTAGATAGAGTCCTCAGAAACTTAGTAAGAACTCTAATCACGACAGAATAGGCGGTAGAATGTAATGATGAAGGTTTCCCAATCGCCGCAACGTACTTAAATTCATCTCAGAACCTAGTAAAATCAGATTGCATCTGAAATTAGCTGACATAAAATGAAAAGTGCAAACCTATATAGAAAAGTAGACTAAACTCAATACATCATCCTATTTACAAAACAATTGTTTTTCTAGTCATACATAAAGATGTCGCGACTGTCAATCAAGCCGTACATTGTTGGCGCTGGTTGGAGTTACACACCATCTGAATCTATCAACGAACAGCCGACTCTATGAATTACGTGTCACGTGTTGATCGTGTAAGCATGTCTTGCATTCCAGAATCACTCTTCTTTTGTAGAGAACAACCTAACGAAAAGTCGCTTTTCTGGATAGTTGATAGTTTTATCCCTGTGGCGTAGTTGTTGCCAATCGGTCTGCTATTCAAAAGGTCTTGAGTTTTCAGCGAGGTGAAAAATTTAAATGATGAATTTAGATTTCTGTTTCTGTGTATGTCAATGGCACGTTCAACAAAGGAAATGCTAGTATAGGGCTATGAGTATGTAGCCTTATTATTGGGCCTGAATAAATATTTATTATAAAATACAAAATTTGTAGATATAATATTTACAATAACAACCTTTCATCAAAAAGTAACAAGAAACCTTTCATTTTAAACATTGTTTAAACAGTAGATAATATTTAAAAAAACTATAAAAAATATAACGAGATGTTTAATTCAAATTCAACATAACATAAATCAATAGTTTCATTCAACTTCCATTACATTAAAGCTTTCTTAAATAAGTTGCAATATGTATCAATCACGTGCTTTTTTAAAACAGGTTTTAGACCGTGCCAATACACAACTATGCTTAGGCATTTATTGCAATACATATATGTATATTAATTTACGAGCGCTAAATGGCTACGCTCAGGGATAAAGTCCCTAAGGTTAGCTTTTACTACCAAGTTTTCCTTAAACGTCTTTTCTCAACATCATTTAAAGATATCTGCCAGCAACACAATACAAGGTATCAGTAGCCTAGATTAAGCTCGGCGATAATCCGCAAACAAATTGCTCTCACTACACACCTAATATCGACCGGCTTAAAGAAGGCCCTATCTGAAAACCTAGAAACAGCTGCGCAATGAAAATCTGATGACGTCACAGCGGAAACGACGTTACGTAACAACTACGTCAACGAGCATTGCACAATGCACACCTGACTGCACCATGTTATGTGCAATCCATTTCATAAACACCCTTGTTAAACAGACATATAAAGATCAAATTCATGTAGCAAAACTATCATAATAAATATAATAATAGCATAGTGTTACTGGCAAGAGCACTTGGCTTGTAACGGTGTACCATTATAACAGGTACCATACAGATTTGGCAGGCCCTTGATCTAAATCAAATTAAACTAAATTAGACCGTCTGCTGTCTGGACGCCTATGGCGTTGATTCAACAGAATGTAGAACGGCTTAGTTGCGTGACTTAACTGTTTTTCAAAGTACCACTGCTCGAAAACTTAACAGAGTTATTTTGACCATATTAGATCAAGAAGTCTGCACGCTTCTACTTAAATGCGCAGGCCATATGATATTAGGTGGTCATTGGAGCCCAAGTAATAAAGTCCTAAATTCAAGTACTAAAGTCCTTCCTGACGTTGAATAAAAATGCTTTTCCTGACCAGCACCGTTACTTGTTTTTATTTCTTAAGAAAAAAAAACATAAATCCTTTAAAACAAACGGTAAACCGTGTAAGGAACTCAAATGAGTATTAAATAAATATCTTGGGACAATTCATACACGGGCATCCGATCCCAAACTAGACAGAGCCTGTGCTATGGTAACCAGACAACTGATAAACATACATAAATATTTGTTTTGTAAATACATACTTACATATATAAATAACAATACACCCAGACACAGAACAAATATTCGTATTTATTACACAAACATTTCTTCTGGGTGGGGTTCGAACCCACGATCTTCAGTTTACCAGTCAGGTTCGCTAACCACTTGACCAAGCAAACAATTGACT
>DWNH01001095.1:0-12172 GCA_018249895.1 Tiana niger
AAATTTTATCTTTCGCCTTATTCTACGTTTGTAGAAAAAACGACACTAACAATAGAAAAAAGGTATTTAATACATTGGTAGTTTTATTATAATGCATTATCTAGTTAAATAACTAAAATGTTGACTATACCTAACTTCAGAGTGTCGGTCTTACGTGACCGTGGTGCATAAAAATTTACTCTAATCATTTTTCCCTAACGCGCCAAAAGAAGTATAACTTCAAAAAGTAATGTTAAAACATAAACGGAGCCAAAGATAATTTGACGCATATTAGTGCATGTTGAGCTGTTAATGCTTTCTGCATGACATGTACTGATACAAATATAGGATTTCTGTATACGCGGAGCGAGCGAGGTTAGTTAGCGTTAGGAAATGGTATAAGTGGTACTAGTGTGTATTGTTCACATCCCGCACGAGCGATATACACTGGCGAAGATATTGCATCTGTTGTTATAGTAAAAAACTTGTCCATAAGCTTATCTAAAAGATAAGTTTAGGTACGGATTACAAGGTTTTTACTATACCAACGATCTTCTTCTTCTTCAAAAAGACAAACCTTGTCATTTATACATACTAAAATAATATATACATACTTACACATACATATTCATTATATACATATATATGTGTATATATGTGTATATATATATATATATTACAGTTCATTAGATCAGCTTAGTTGCCTCGTTTTCAGAGGAACAATGTTGTCTTTGTATACAAGTTTACGCTGCATATGCAGGTAATGCTCACTGCCGCCTGATAGTTCCAATATCTTTATCGATGGTCATATTGCAACTTATTTATGTACACAAAACCTTAATGAATTATGCACCTAATACTTCCTCTTGAATTTTTTTCCTATTTTATTTATATTGCTAGCAGTGAGCTAGTGGCGTACGAGGGTTAAGATAGTCGCTATAAATTTATACCTAAGTTCCCGACAACCACACTTATCTATCCAAAATTAGATATTAATACTTTCTAGAAAAAATGTGTGTGTCCTTAGTACTTCATCAATCGCCCACTTTAATATACCACTCAATGAAGTACAACTGAAAACAATATAACAATCATTATGACCACAAGTTACCTCTATGAAGTATGCTTAAAAAAGTAACATCTATTTTTAATATTACATCAATTTGCACCGTAAAGAAATTCACTCACGTCATCATTATGATTATGTTGACGCGGTGGGTGCTTCAACCCTTTCGTATATCAATTACGTCCGCTTGAGCAAACTCTGCCGTTATTCAGGATATTACATCAGTCGTTTTACATCCGGAGGCACGTGTCCGCTCACACGCTTCGTATCTATCGTATCTAGGCATGCGTAGTTGAGCGCTACCACGCATGCTACAGTTTTATTTTTACTTTACTAAAAACATAGTTAAGCAAATCATACACACACATAATTTATAATTTATCATATTAATTTTTTTATAATAAAAATAGGCGATTTATAGCGAAAGACGTTAAAATATTTGGTAAAGCATCACATCTTGCCCAATTTCCACTGATTTCATATATATATGCCATTATTTTTCTCTAAACTTTATGTTCAATCATAATAAAATATAGCTTATAGCGTTCCTGAATAATGTAGCTCTCTGATTGTGAAAGAATTTTCATGATAGGTTAAGTATTTCCGAAGATTAGCCCTTACAAACAAACAAACAATCAAAGTTACAAACTTTACCTATTTATAATATTAGTATAGATTTAGATTACAAATGACTATCCATTCATTAGGTTTCATTTAGTCAGCTCATGTAACATACGACTATTAAGTTATTTTCGTATACTCACAGTTTTCAAATATATCAATAAAATACTTTATGGTCAATCCACAGTTCTTAAGTTCCCTTTTTAAAAAATGGTTTTTCATTCATTCATGATCATGGTTGCAGTTATAATTTGTTGTATTGTTACATTACATCCAAGATATAAAGCGACATTTGTAACAACGTTATGTTCATTATCGCTACTGTGAATGAATAGAGCATGCGGTTGATGTCAGCTTTCGGTCATTCCCAGATTGTACAACGTTGTTAAAGCTCTTAGGTATAAAGGACGTTACGCTCTTTCTTAATATAGTTCTAATAAAACTAATTAATTAATAATTAATCAGTTCATCAAATAAATAATTCAGACATTTAGGCAAGTATTGTCACGATCTATTTTTTTGCCCAAAAACAAGAACGAAAATTTGATTTATAACCTATTAGCAGCACATAGAAAAAACTTTATCAATATCATTTTATTCTATAAATATAGCTAAATTTAGTCATTCTGTCGTATATGAAACTTTAACAGCTTTATAAGACTGTTATCCGTACACCACGGATTTTATAGAATGGAGTTTAAACAAAATACGGCGCGTAAATGTGATTTATTCCAGCACGTTCCTTTTTGATTCCTTATTTTAAAGATAGACCGTGAGATAGAAGAGAAGAGCGGCATTGAATACATTTTAACGGAATATGTTTAAACTACAAGCACAAAGATTTTAAAGCAAGTAAAAAAGAACAAATATATAAAATTCGTATTTTTAATAGATTCCATATTATTAAAATTTTTCTATTTGATTATTCCTATTAATTAGGGGCTAAAATATAAAACGGAAATAAAATAGCTCTCTCTGCTATTATCGCTGCAGTACGAATAAAAAATGTAGGGTTATAATTAAGCTTAAATGATCCAAGCTTTTTCAGAGGAATACATACGAAGGCTTGACATTTTCCACCACCCCTATAATTATTAACTGAAAGCGATAATGTCGTCGAAGAAATCAAATAATTTATGACAGGAACAGAACAAAGTTGAATTGCTTAGTATTGCTTGCCATTGCTTAGTTAGTAATACGTAATGAAATTAATAATCAATGGGGAATTATTTTCATGCAATTTTAGTCGGCCAGCAGCTTTAAGTGTTACACGTACAATAATATAAAGTGAAAATAAAAAATAAAAAAGTTATAGATAGTGTTTTTAATTTAGAAAAACAAAGGTACCTCAGTTTTTGCCTTTTGGCATATTGATATAAATATTGCTTAAAAACCAATTGTTCCAAAAAAACTAAAATTAAGGTCTGCATCAAAATGAATAAAAAAAAATCGAAATGTCGTCAAAAATCGAGTATAATTAAATCTTCTATATAAATCCATAATAATCGAAATATCGTTCGATGCTAAGTGAAAAACTGGAGAATGGCTGGACTCATTCTTAACTTTTTGCTATACCAATTGAAAATTTCTAAAATTGGATTTGGATTTGGTCTGATTTTGAATAATTGAGTTTTTATTAAAACTCTCTCTCGGTGGTTTAAGATAAGGAAGCTATTCGGACCACTTTCCAAGTGACGTGTTTGTATAATAATTGAGTGTCTAATATCTACACGATTTTGAGTTCTCAAAGATAAAAAGTTGGAAGTGATGCGTTTTTTAAATATTTTCGAATCATACAGACCTATCAATTCCTTAAACTAACTAAAAAAAAAGCATCAAATGCTACGAGAATAATTAAAATTTAATAATGTTGAAGCTCGAAGAACTTAAAATGTATCACAATTTCGAAATATCTATGAACCGTATAATATTATTCGAAAAACTGGAAAGAAAATTATATTTTTTATTTAACACAGGTAAAAAATAATTGTGTTTGGTTCACGGTCACCAACCATGCATACTCATAAAATATCATTTAAATCGGTTTATGGGTTGCAGTGCCCATTTAACACCAGGGGCATGCACGTTCATTTGCTACTTTTATTTAATAAAAAAATAAAATAAGATAAATATCGTATCCGCGTTACGATCGGATTGCACCCGTTCAACTCTTAGAATCATAATAAAATCGGTGCCAAAATAAGTAATTTTTATCGCTTTCAATCAGCCATTCGTACCTACATTGTTGAAGTGGGATTAAAATCGTCGTGCAATGGTAATTAGCTGCACGTGCGCCGTAGTGGCCAGTGTGCCGGCAACGCTCGGGGACAGACCGCTTCCGGTGGACGACACGCGATTTTGCACCGGCTCTTCACGCAGTTGTTTACAACCTTTGGCACAAAAAAATAATAATTGTTTAAAAAACATTAATTAATAAATCGATAAACCTGACGTGACGATCCCGATTAAGGTGATGGGACATCCTTATCAAAATTATTATATTGACTTTGATAAGATTTTTTCAATTTAATCTGATATCTTAATATAGGGTCAAAGATCGTTCAAAGATTATATTAGATACAGGTGATGCTAGTAATAAAATAAAAAGGATTTGTTAAAAATACAAAAGTTAAGATAAACATGCCTGCAGGATAATTAGCTGAAAAGCCTTTTTTATATCCTACATATTGCGTTTAAATGTATGTAAAAGTCTATTTTTAATCGACTTCCAAGATACCTCTTCCGTCACCATTCGACAGCTTTAAATAAGAGCCTCAGCCAGAAAATCTAAGCGTACGTACAGAGGAATCATTATATTATAATATAATTATATATATAATACATAATATATAATATTAATAGTATATTTTATCTATGTATGCGTTCATACAGTCAAATAAATAAAATTTATCCCATTCCTAAAACATATTTTGTGTGAACATTTTCATTACTTCAAACGTTAAGACCACTTATAAAGTTACCAAATCGCTCTTATTTCAACGTCTTTGTAGTCGTTAACAAAACTACCTCTCTTATTCATATATTGTTTTCACTGCGATTATTCCTGGGGATTCTTACGACCGTTGCTTCCTAAACTTCCAAAGACAGTATGTCAATAAAGCCAATAAACTCGTCAGAACTTTCTTAAGTAGCTACGAAACACAATTTATCGATTTAAGACGGCCTGTGTTACCCTATACATCAGTTTACAACCGATATTGATAGTCGGTGACAGGAGCTTTACTGACATCCCCTACGTCAGCGTTACCTGTTACAATTTGTCATTTGCAACCTGGATAGTCTACCCAATTTCGCTCTTATACCGTCCTAGTACGGTTTAAGCTGTATTTTGACAATGGCAGGCCGGGTTTGTGTATGCAAGCGAAACTTACGCGACATCTAAGAAAATATTTTCTTTGATAAAACGCGCTGAGGTTTTTCCCGCAGCCGGCTTAGGTGGATTTTCTTTTTTCTCTTTCTCAAATGCGACCTTTTCATAACTGTCGGGGATCGATTCGGTCAAGAGATTTGGTTTCTAAATCCGGTTTGATCTGGTTTTATGATAATCGCAGGCATTGAGACCAGGTATTAGGAAGTTTAGTGCTTTTTAGAATATGGAATTATTTGATGTAATAAAATTTTAAACTTTTAAAGCACGTTTATTTATTTAAAAAAACAGAGCTTTGCGGATCTGATTGAATCCGCTAGACATCCTCTTTTTTAACAATTTAGCAGTCTGATTCGTGCAGCCGTATCGGAGGTCTTCGCTCTTGGAATTGGTAGCAAACACGAAACTGCTGCACCTACTAATAAAACTTTTATACAATTCACCGAGGGCTGACGATCGCTGCATTTTATGTGCACCGCAACGGAAGTGTATAGTTAAACAAGATGGCGACAGTCACGTGAACGCGGATTCACCCTGGCTTCCGCTCATTCACAAACATGTCAAGTGTATTGCGGGTAGTTTGATAATTATCAGCGTCATTACTTCAACCCCTAATGTTTTTATGAGTTTTGTATAATAGCGGTACATCTGTTATGATTTTGATGTACGATCGTCAGAATAGATTTGAGGGAGTGATTTAATAAAACTTGTAATATTCGTGACCCTACTAATATTTTATCGAATTAAATTAGTAAGATAAACTATACAAATATTTGTATGTGCTTCATGTACTATTCTCCGTTACAAATATTCCAGTATAGGTATATTTGTAATTGGCCGATTACATAAATGGAATATATATAGGTATATGTATATATATTACAAACACCTTCTATGTTATTTACTTATATAGATACATTATTGATTGATTGAAGATTGAAATAAGTATATCATTATTTAACAGTAAAGTATTAATCTAATACATCTGTTAATTAATAATAGAGTTGATTTAATAAGTAAAATTTTGATTAAACTCTTATTCTGGCAACATCGACAAAAATCGTAATTACAGCAAATATACAAATGATAGGCAAGAATTAGTGCATCGTTGCTGCATCTGAAAGAGTCCCCCAGTAGCCCCTAAAAGGCACAATAAAAAGCCGCCAAAACGTCGTGCGTCTGGCTGTCAGTTCGTCTGTGTCAATCAATTAGACTGCCGTCGAGCGCAGAACGGCACGCAGCGTCAAATCTGTGGCCCCGCCCAATATTGATCAGGCCCGCCCCATTGCGCTGAATTTCGTGGTGCGCCGCTTTGGCCCTATCTACTCTTTTCTGAGTTCTCCTACTGAGGCACCACGTCTGAACGTTGCTCGCCGCTAAATTGATTCTGGAATTGTGGTCTTCAGGAGTTTTCTCGTAAAGTTCGTCCGCAGTTCCACCGCACTCAAAGCAACAGTTGCCGTGCCGCTCAAAATCATACTTTTGATTCAATTTTACTTATTATGTTTCGATTTCGTAACTCTCTTTCACACCGACACCGCTACTCGTTTTGTTTAAAACCCAATTTAAGTTTTATATTAAAACACGTTTTCCATTTCGTTACAGTTTTGCGGATGGAGCGAAGTGTCAGTTCAGATTATAAGAGTCAAATATTTTACAATAATCAACCCGTTATCGTACCAATGCTGGTCACGAGATCCCTCTCTAAGTTAAAGGAAGGCTCGTAGTCCACCATGCTGGTCAAATGTGGGTGAGAAACTTTACTTGCCGTTCGAGAACTTTATAAAGAACTCACACACATGCAGATTTCCTCACAATGTCTTCCTGCACGGAAAAACAAATGACAACGCTTTTAACAACGCACCTAACTTTGGGATACGTGCGTGATTTAAATCTGGACCCAACGGAACCTATTACATATTTAGATTATTACATATTCTTAGCTTTCGTCAAATGTTATAATAATATGAATTAAATACAGATTATTTTCTTTTATAACCAAGGTTTATTTTTATTTTTATTAAAATATGTCTATGTATATTATCATCAAAATCTCTCTCAAGAACTTAAATGTAATACATCAAATATAAAATCAGATTAAAGAGATCAGAAATTTCCCGGTTATAAATAATATCGAGTGATAACATTATAATACTTACTAGTACAATTCAATAATTGTAATGGTAAGTGTAAGAACAACAGACGTGTTGTTCTTGAACGTCTTTAAAAATTTATTCAATAAAATATTTATTCAATAAAAGTCGAAAAACATATTCGCTTTTCATCCCTAATTTTCTCGTAAACATAAATGACTGACTTTTGACTTAGCATGTAAAGCTTTTCAGAACCGACATGTTACATTAGTTTTGTTTCGCGTGCTCACCTTTCTCGCCTTGTTCGCACTGACAGGTATCGTATCCTGCCGGCGCGGGAAAACATGAAGCATAGACAAAAAAAACATCTCATACCCCGTGCGTAGACAGATACTCTTACTCGTAGTACGGCGTAGCGGTTTGTGAAGAGTCATCGTAGCTCTAGCGTAGCGTAGCGGGGTCTAAACCTGTGTTACACTTAGCACTTTCATCGTGCAATATATGTAATATGTAGCTTATTAAAGTTAATTGATTAATACTATTTTATTATAGAAAGACTATTAAAGGGTACTTTAAACGCGCTCAAAGCTATCTTCAATTACTTTGCAATTTATTTACATAATTTTTAGGGCATTTTCCTAAAAACTTGTTAAGTAGAGGAGGCTCTGGGAACTTTGAAGAACGCACGAATACCACCGCTCAGGCTATGCCTATAGTTGCTTTCTGGATAAGAAAGGTCCACACTCTAAAACCACATGCTTATAACATGTTCACTGCTATCATTTACAATACAATTGAATTGTACTTTTTAGTGCAAACTTATATTTAAAAAACTATGAGTTTATATCTATTTATTAAATGTTTGAGTTACCAAGGTACAAAACATTGTTATAACAATGAAAATACACACGTAAGACAATAAGTTGAACATTTTTCTAGAAACTATCTTTATTCGTATAATTGCTGGTAGCGAAAATGTAAAGAAAAAGGGCAAAGAAAAATTTTCTGTGAAGAAATATGCGCTCATGAAATTTGCCGGGAGCTCCGACGAAAATGTAGTTTTTTAAAGATTCAATGCAAAAATTTGTCTGCAACACCGCCTCCTACGTGTTGACTAACTATGACATAGCTTACGTGTTGCAAACGTTTATATTCTTAGTTAAAGTAACCTCAGGTTCGCTTACTAAAAAATTTATAATTTTATTTCAAAATACGAATAGGAATCACTTGAGAAATATTACACATTATTCACAATTTGTTTAATTGCTAAATTTTAATAATCTTTGAGAAAAGTGTAAAAAATAGGTTCGTAAACCTTATTTACACGTTTATTTTAACTTTATGAGTCATTTCTAATAATAGACAGTTTAAAAGTTCAGAATAGTTACTGACACTCCATTAAGAATTCTCTTTACTTCAATAGACCTGTCGAATAACAGGTTAATTATGAGAAGGAAAATTTAGAGTTCTAGGAATGCTAACAACAGCCGCCAAACCCTGAATAACTAACAAAGAGCTACATTGACACCGAAACTAATTATTTATAATAGAAAAGTAAGATAATAATATTAAAAATTTAGTTTGTTTAGTTTTTTGGATGTTTGTTATTTAATCAAAACTGAACCGTTTTGGATGAAATTTGGTAGACATGTAGTACATTACCTATATTAACACAGAATACTCTTCACTCCGGTGGTAATGCTTGGCCGCGCTCTTTTTGGTTTATCTATGGATAGCCTATTTGGTTTGTCTAGATAGATAAATTTACATTGTTGCGATATACGATAAAGTGACACATATTCCATAAACAAAAAGAATTACGTAATTTTCAATATTAAACCGCGACGCGAGCAGCACTTTTTATGCACATTTTCCGTATTAGATAGAAGAAAAATATGTTACAATTGCAACAAATTTTGGTTCAGTTAAGAGCAAAATAAAAATAATAATATGTTAAAAAACATACCTCTCGTATATGTAGCTTGTCTAAATCTTTGAGGCATCGACTCATACCGTGACAATTGAAAAACTCACTCTCGCGCAGTCTCGGAACACCAATCCATGTATTGACCTATTTCGCGGACCAACTCGCAACGTGAAATAAATGCTCGCACGAGATTGGTAAAACATAACTGACTGACTCGCGAGACGCGCAGAACTGACAGCGCCACCAAGTACAGTTTTATTATAGAACCCACTGCGGTATACTTCTTGTGGTTCCGTTTTTAAATTCGATTTAGACTTCTTGACGTATTAATTATCGTAACGGGAAAAATTTAATTAAACAACGAATATTGAGGCCACTTCAAATAGTGAACCTCTGCTGATACTTAAATAGCGGCTATATTACGAAGCGACAACCGCGGTTATACAGAGATAGATGTTTACGACCGTGGATATCGCAGTAAGTAAAGAAGCTGTTATTATTATTACATAAGATTTCTTACTCGTTTTTATCGATAGTGTCCAAAGATACTAGAAACATTTTTCGTTAATTTTATTCTCATAAATATCCCAACACAGTCAAAGTACCGTGTTTTCTACGCATAATGGCATATAGCTATAATTGTTGGTGAAACGACCCTACGAACAGCTACCTACTCGACCAGGCATTAGGTGGTAGAGTAAAGATTATAAAAGCTTCTTGCTTCCGGGTAAGTGGATAAGGAAGTGCCTCCATCTGCCCCGTTAAAATCTTACGTACCGCTAAGTAACAGGCCCAAAGGCAATAACAATTAACGTGTAACGGTTATTGTTACAGCCTCCGCTAATGCAGCCAGTTATTTGCTGACGCTACCCTGCCTCCCTGTTACGGTGAATTCACGACTCAATGAATCGCCGCAAATGGAATAATTGAAACAATATATTTCACCTTTCTACATTTTCCACGTTAAATGAAAACAATTTAATTGAGAACGCGGATGGAATCCATTTTTTATGTGGAACTTCGGGAATGAATGCAACTGCAAAATGGTTCTTATTGTTTATGTCGAGTTTTACTTAAATAACTTTATAATTGAGTAGTTTTATAATTAATTTGATGAATTTGTTTTGAACAGCAAAAAATCTGTATTTCGCTGATTTTTATAAAAAAATTGTTCGTTACAATAATGCGAATACAAAGTTTTTGTAAAAGTATACCTACGTACCTATACGTAGTGTGGTACATGCACTTTAAATTTTTACACAATTTATTTACGTACTCTTTCACACATGGAATTTAATAGAAATGTATAAATTCTAAATAATTTTGTGCAACGAAAGCTATATCAGCTCTAATATCAATATAATTTAACATAAACATACATATGTACATACGTTAACGATAGATAAAACCATCTACTTACCCTCTTTCTTAGTCGGTTACATTTCAACCGTTTACTACGAGTAGGTTTTTTACTAGGCCACACCAGTTGTCTGGTTATCATAGCACAGGCTTTGCCTAGTTTGGGATCAGATGTCCGTGTGTCAGTTGTCCCAAGATATTTATTTTAAAAGTAAATACATAATATATTGAATACATCGGTTGTATGTAACAGTGATATGGGGTTAAAATTATGTGAAACTAAACGTGCGAAACGTACTAAGGAAATCAAGCTCTGTCTCAGGTCCTAATTTATCGATGTCCCCCATCATATGTAAAAATATTATGAGGATTAATTCATTAGTTTTTTTGTGATGCTAAACAAAATAAACAATAAAAAATTCTCACAAATAATATGTTTAATGATAATTATGAAAAAGTATGAACAAAGAAATATGAGGTAGAGATAATGTTTTATGTACAGAAATGGTTTGATTGCAATTTTATAATACTGAACAAATTAGCAGAAGCTGATTAATTATAATATATTTCATTAGAAATCTAAATAGATGATGTGACAAAAGAAACTAACGACTTATTACCTAAGGGTATTTCCTGCCGCAAAAACATTACAAAAATGGACGATCCTTTCTGGAACGTAGCCAGTTGGAATTGTAACAACTTCTACGACAGGATGGCGAAAAATATTCAACGCTGGAACTCCCATCAGTGTAGCTACATTTTTGTTTTGAATTTTTTTATAAAGCACCCACGTAAAACCTCACTGGAAACTGCCAATAGAGTGCACCTCAATTATCAATTCACAAAATCCAGCTCGCATTTGAGTCTTTTAGAGGCCCGCACCCCCAAAGCCCTACGACACCCCCAAAACAACTCCTCTTCGAAACATTAAATACAATATCTTTAAATTGCTTCTAAGTACCGCCACCCTCATTGGGTATTTTTATCGTCATTACCATAATCTCCGGTTAGTTGTCCCGCTCGTTCTTCACTTATTATGTAGTGATATCTCACTCTAACAAAGCCTTAAAACTCTACAGCAAATTTAAGGCGCATTCTCTCATGATTTAGGTAAGATTGTTCGGAGTTGTTAGGTACTTTGGATACGATTATGTCGGTGTAATTGCGGGGAATGGGCGTGAGTGCTTACCGTATTTTTTACAGCTGAAACTTCCTACTTCGTGTGAAACGGTTCAGGTGTTACCGTTCGAATTGCTATGTACGTGCGTGAATTAAATTATCATCGTAATAAAATATAATAATGATATTAAAGGGTCCTATTTATAATGCAATATAATTTATTTATATATACATATAAACATCACACAAATATATGTATGTCTGGTCACGTGCTCTACGCACCTTTCCCGAGCTTAACAATTTACAGGTTGTATCTGTGTTATCTAATCGTCTGAATTATCATTTAAATATTTAGTATTAAAGATAGTTTATTTGATAAGTGATAGACTAGATTAATGAAACCATCATTAATCTATGTGAGGTTATCGCTGCTTCGAAGTTGTATTGTATATAACAATATGTTACTAGTTAATTTCATTTGGCAAGTTATCATCATCATCATCATCATCAACCCATCATAGTCCCACTGCTGGGCACGGGTCACCTCTCGAATGAGAAGGATTTAGGCCACAGTCCACCACGCTGGCCAAGTGCGGGTTGGTGGACTTCACATGCCTTCC
>DWNH01001096.1:0-12169 GCA_018249895.1 Tiana niger
GTTCGATTCCCGGCGGGGCAGAGGTTTAAATGATGAATTTAGATTTCTGTTCTCGGTCTGGGTGTTTGTGTAATTGTTGTGTGTGTGTGTCCATGGTACCCACGAGTCCCACGACACAAGATCCTAGAATCTTAGTGTGGGGCTATGAGTGTGAAGCGTTAAAAAAAAAAAGATCAAAAAAAAAAGATCAATATAGTCTACTTTTTTTATGCGGATCGGGAGATCAGTTTTCAACTCCCTCTCCCTTTCCGCAGCTTCTGCGACATTACTTCTTCGCAGAAGGTAACCCCCGTAATCCACGCATTCTCGCTTCCGACCATGGCTTTGACCAGTGCCGGAAGTACTAATCCAACTCTGAAACTAAATTGTGAATTGAATAAACTTGCGTGTGAAGTGTTAGATCCGATTACAACTGTCCGATTTTAGAAACAAAATATTTTTTTTATAGGCACAACTTAAATACTGTAATGAAATTTTGCTTTTGACGTATGTACATATCTATTGACGAACCTAATCAAATAGAATAGACATGAAAATGAAATACAGGTATGTCGTCCGTGAAAGTAAAATAAATACGAATGAGTTTTTGCACTCGAAAATGAAATATTTTTTATTCCGTTCTCGATTGGACTTTTAGGCTGCGTTTTGTCCAAAGAGCTGAGATAATTTAGAAATGACGTGTGAACATTTACAATACAATGCGTATTCAAAATATAAATTAGTCATTGAATAATTTGTGCTTTGATCACATAGAAACATAATTGGTTTTTGTTAAATTGTAAAATATAATAAATATAACAAAAATCTTGGATCCGCCCAAAGAAGTACCACGGCCACACCTATTTCTACCGGGCAATTTATTTAGCGATATACTATCAGAAGGCTGTCGTCGCCGATGTTTCCTAAATAGGAGGCGACCATCTTAGTCCTCAGAAGAAGCAGCACGTCTATTTAAGACCTTCGGTAGTATTAAGGTACTGCTTGAGGTTGCATATATCTGTCGATGAGTTACTTGACCATTTAACACCAAGTGGCCTGCATGGTTGTTCGCTACTTTGATTAAAAAACAAAAAAACTTAAGTTTCATAGCGGGATGGAGTAGAATAATCGCATAACAACAAACGCACCGTTCTTCTCATATGCACAGATCTCAGATTAAATCTCTCTAATAATAATAAATAACAATAAATATTTTGGAACAACTCACACACGGTCATCTGATCCCCAAGTAGGCAGAGCCTGATAAACATACATAAATATTTTAAATACATACTTAAATGGATAATAATTGTTTTTACATCCAGACAGAACAAATATTCATGCTTATCACACAAACATTTGTCCTGAATGGGAATCGAACCCCCTTCCGTTTAGCAGTCAGGTTCGCTTACCACTAGACCACGAGGCCAGTCACTAATGGTATACTGTTAATCAAACGCCATTTCTATGGCATCCGTAGTCTGTGTTCCACCAGTGGATATTAATCCAGGACGTAATCCGATGACTCTCGTGCGTTCCAATATGCTTGAAACCATGAGACTAATTGAATTAATCTCTTTGAAACCGCGGATTTGCTGAAAAATGTTAAATCAGCGAGTATTCGGCGTTGTTAGTTATGCATGTTAGTTTACTTGTAATTTTTTTTAAAGAGTAACGAATCAAATTATCTACTTATCTACTTGCAACTTCAAGCAGTACCTACCTAAGATCGCGAATAGATGCGGACCGCGGATGCGGATTCTGAGGACTAAGATGGTCGCTTCGTATTCAGTGAACTCCGGTACCACATCCTCTTTCCGAAACACAATAAATTGCTTCACGGTAGAATTGGGTGTGGCGGTGGTACTTCCCCGGCCGACAGTCTACCACCTATCAAAATTGTAGTATAAAATAAATAAATAAAGTAACGAATTAAAATTAAAAGAATGCTGAGAGATTTTTTCCACCGTCTTTTTCCTCTTGGTCTACCGGTTAGCGTACCTGACTGCTAAACGGGAGAGCGTGGGGTCGATCCCCCACCCAGAACAATGTTTGTGTAATGAGTACGAATATTTGTTGTGTCTGGGTGTATTGTTATGTGATAAGTATGTATGTATTTACAAAAAAAATATTTATGTATGTTTATCAGTTGTCTGTTGCTTTCACTCATTAAACGAAAAATTACGAATACCCCACTATTTTCAAATTAACGTGACATTTCGGAATATCGACCATAATATCGTCGTGTGAGAAGGAAGCCACGCGAGACCACGTGAGGATTTTATTAAGCCATATTTTTCCTTTAACGCCAATAACTTATCTAGTTCGACCACATCGAACGTTATTACTTTACTTCAGAGAGATTATATATTACTCGAATCGCTAAAATTAAAATGAAATGGTATTAAAACAAATTGTACGCGCAGTAAATTATGAAAGAGGAGTTATGGTTGTTATTTTGAAAAAGAATCAATGTTGCAGAATCGTAGTGGTTTTAATATTATAGTCATCTGATAAGTGGAATAATGATAATGCGCACGTCGTTTAAATCTGAATTGTGTACAAAAACCTGCCGAATGATTCCTACTCGCACTGGACCGATATCGATAAGCAATGCCTGACATTATTTATCGATATTATACGTACTGCAAACGTATTTATCACTAAAGAGGATGTTCAATAGTAATTTAAATTTGGTTTCAAACAAGTAGGTAATTAGCTATTACTTATTAGTGAGCCAAAAACACATCGCGAAAAATGTTGCAATGATTAAAAAAGTATACAGTTTTTTTTATTAAAAAAGCAGCAAACGTGCTTCCACTTCCGTGCCACTTCTACCGTGAAGCAAAAGGATAATGGAAGAAAATACGAAAATCTTAATCCTTAAGAGTCACTATAGTTGAATGTCAAAGTTTGCAGAGATATAAAGTCTATTAGAAATTTTATCCATAATAGAAGAAATTTTTTTCGTAACATTTTTAAATAAAGGAAATTTAATGTTATTCTCATTTTATGTAAGTAAGTATCTAATCAATTCAAATTTGTTAAAGATTTGAAACGGAAATGAAATATTTTCCGTGTAAAATTCTCACTTACGTTTCTTCACGTTTCCTTTCAATTTTAATATTTCGCCTGTCAAGGTGAAAATTCGAAACGAAATCTCATTAAACCAATTAGCAAATTACCATCTCATATCCGAAAATGGGACCGGGATATATTATTCAGGCTTCAATCCCGAAGTTTCTCGAAGCAAGAGACGACTCCCCCGAAGCATTCCGTTCATTAAATTTGGAAGTTTCGTGAGCGAAGTTACATTTGCAGAAATTCATTTAAGTGATATCTCTCTATTGACATTCATACTTATTATGTTTAGTTATTAACTTGGGATTTAACTGAGATTTTTGTTTATCGAAAAGGTCAAATGTTGGTCTTGTAAAATCAATTTTTTTAAATTGAATTATTGTAGCAAACGAGAATGCTGGTCATTAATCCATGTGATCTTATGTGGTCACTGAAACCATGGTCTTCTCAGGACTAAGATGGTAGCCTCGTATTTAGTGTACTCCAACAACACATTTCTACCGAAACACAGTAGAGTCATGTGGGGCAACTGTACGCAATTTTTAGTAAATTGCTTCAAAAATAAAAGTTTTAGTTAATTGAAAAGAAATCAACGTTTATTCTAAAGTAATGAACCTTTGGCAACAATTACAAAATATTTTTTTTTTATAATAATAATAACTCTTATTTTTATAGACACTTTTAATGAACAAGGGAAATGCGGACACTTACCCACGGCAATGGGTAAGTGTCCGCACGCCTTCGGTTAAGTGTACGCAACGACGACAAAGTGTACGCACGTCTTGAACTCAATCTACATAATACATAAATCACAAATAAATATGCCAATTTCGTAACTGGTGCAGACTTCGTGCCACAACTTACAAATTGTACACTCAATCCACAAGAAGTACGGAGATATCCGTACTTTTCTCCACATAACGGACAGTAGTACTCTTGGTTTGAAGATTTATTTTTATTCTATGAAGTTTTACCTTTTCTAATATCTTTGGCTTATATTGATTAAGGGAATGTGATACCCGCGATTAATAGGTATATACGGAGAATAGAAGGTGAAACATTTTGATGTTCCTGAAATTCTTCTATCTCGTCCATTGGATCAGAAAGCGTGTGTGATTGCTCATTGGCCTATTTCAGTTGAAGTCTCGATGTTATGTTGTCCAGATAGTGATTAACTTTGTTGGTGATGCACATCAGCAGCAGCCAAAAGGATGTGCAGTTCAGGTAGTGCTGAACATGGTAGATGATGCACTTCAGTATGAGTCAAAATGTTATGTCTCTCAATATCTTGTGTTTCTTCTAAATCTGAAGATGCGTCAATGTTGGTTGAAATCTTCCCATCGATGTTGCGGCGAAGTTGAGTTTAAAAAGGTTTTCTTAACGTACTCTCATCGATTCCAATAATATCAGCTGCTTTTCGTTTCAATTTACCCTCTTCAATTAACTTTTTGGTTATATTAATCTGATCTTCAGTACCGACTTTCCGGTCAGGACATTTCCTAACATATTTACGAGGCATTTTCAATCTAGAAAATAAAAAAAGAACTTAATACATTTTATATACATACTTCTATGGGGTAAGTATACGCATTTCACTACTGCGGACACTTACCCACGTACACTTTCCCCACCCCGTCAAAGTTAATAAAAATAATAAAAAACACAAGTATGACTTACCTCAGATAAAATACGTATATTAATAAAAAAATGTCGTTAGTTTCTCCTGTTTCCAGTCACTTTGTTTACTTAGTCAGACTAATCGTTATGCCTTTACCACGCAAATGAATTTCAAGAAAATAAATAACGAAACGGTGCAAAAACAATATTGTCGGCTAAGTGTCTAATGGTTTTGTGTGGCAAAACTGTGACGTAGTACTCTTGCTCGGGGGTCAAATGCGAACTAAATTAGACAAGTCACGACGAGTTCTCAACATCGCTATTCGCACAATGGTCACCGCGTACACTTATACGCTGCGTACGTTTACCCCACATGACTCTAAAGTGCTCCTTGCCAGAAATATGTATTATTATGAAATGCAGAAGTCGTAACTATAGTACGTGGTCAGACAGACGCGACAACAAGGACATAGAAATAGTATACATCATATATCTTCACGCCTGAATAATCGGTTTTACGGATAAACAGAAACCACTTATTGTTACACAACAACACAATATTTTGTACTTAATATAAATTACATTACTTAGTTCAAGTAGTACTTGAAACAAAAAAACTTTATTTTAGTCGTTATGACTTGTCCGCAAAAAATATATTTAAGAGTCAAAATTCTAATTAAATACCGCAAATCAAGAAATTACCAGATGCGTCGTCATTATATTAACAACAAAGTCTTTTTGTTTGCAGTTAGTGCAGTCATATGGTTATAATTAACTAACTTTTTAATTAAACTTTAATAATTTGTAATATGAGTTAATAAGAAATAAAATTGTTTTAAAGAACGTTTGGTCAATTTCAGGAGCCGTTACCGCCACCAATATGGCTAGACACATATGAAGCTGTGGATAAAGGCATTGTATGTCCACAATTAAATTATTTCGGCATGGTTTATAACGACCACAATAAACCAAAAGAAGATTGCCTCGTTGCAAATGTCTACGTTCCCGAAACAAAAGAAAAAAGTTTACCAGTATTAGTTTATGTGCATGGAGGAGGCTATATTATGGGATATTCCAACCTAGTGACTCCTAAGCATTTGGTTATGGC
Source organism: Tiana niger (assembly GCA_018249895.1). Lineage (NCBI taxonomy): Eukaryota > Metazoa > Arthropoda > Insecta > Lepidoptera > Hesperiidae > Tiana > Tiana niger. Next base: position 5,786 of record DWNH01001096.1, read on the forward strand.
TAAAAAAGCTATAATTGTCAATTTCAATTACCGTCTCGGCGCCCACGGTTTTCTTTGCCTAGGTACTAATGACGTGCCCGGAAATGCAGGTATGAAAGACATGGTTGCTCTACTTCGATGGGTGCAAGAAAACATTGCCAGTTTTGGTGGCAATCCTGGTGATGTCACCATTGCTGGATACAGTGCTGGTTCTTCTGCTGTGGATTTGTTACAAGTTTCAAAAATGGCTAATAATTTGTTCAACAAAGTTATACCTGAGAGTGGAGCTAATACTGCAGCATTTAGCATTCAGCCAGATCCGATTAAGGTTGCCAAAAACTATGCAAAACGGTTAAATTTCACCAACATTGATGACATTTATGCTTTAGAAGAATTTTATAAAACTGCATCTTATGATTTACTTACTTCTATAAGTGTGATGGAAGAAACCGATAGTACATTTCTATTTTCACCCTGTGTCGAACGGGACACTGGTATTGAAAAATTTCTCGATGACAATCCAGTCAATGTACTTGAAAGTGGTAACTATCAAAAGCGTCCTATGCTATATGGATTTGCAAATATGGAGGGACTGTTTCGAATCAATTTGTTTGAAGGTTGGAAGAACGCAATGAATACTAAGTTTTCAGATTTCTTACCTGCAGACCTACAGTTTCCAAGTGAGGAAAAAAAAGAAAAAGTAGCTGCCAAAGTTAAAAAGTTTTATTTTGGAAAAAAGGCCATAAGTAATGATAATATTTTGAGCTATATAGATTTCTTTTCTGACATTGTATTTGCTTATCCAACCCTTAGATCAGTTAGATTACAAGTGGAAGCTGGTAATGATCAAATATATCTATACGAGTATGCTTATGTAGACAAAGATAGTCCTAGTATTCCGTACACAAATGTTCGTGGTGCTAACCACTGTGCTCAAACAATGGCAATACACGATGGACTGAATATAACGCATGTTGATGAGTCCCATGTTTCTGATGACTTCAAAAATATGAAAAAAATATTAAGAGAAATGTGGCTTAATTTTGTAACAACAGGGTAAGAATCATTTGTAAATCTTAGATTAAATTATATAATTGGAAGTATTTATTACACTTATTAAAACTGGGAACAAAAAAAGGTTTACGCGAACGACGCTATTCCCAGCCTGATTAAGTAAAAGTTAATGATAATAACTTCTAAATATTTTTGTTTTTTATTTTTAATCTAAGGGAATAAACATTTTAACGACTATAAAGAAAAAAGCATTTGAAACTTATGCTATAGGTATATTTTCATTTTACAGTAAACCAGTTCCGGAAGGGTCGTCACTTCCCACGTGGTCCTCGACCAACGCCAACGCGTCACCATACATGTTGCTAGATAAGGTTCCCGAGTTGAAACAGTCTCCGATGTTGGAGAAGCGTGTACAGCTCTGGGACAAAATTTACAAGAAATACTATCGTTATCCTGTACCTCCTAATGAACCACCAGCACCTAAACATACTGAACTTTAACCAAAATTATTTTAAAGTCATACTTGAGGTGATCAAAGACAGTTAACGCCATAAAAATTCTAACAAAAAATAAAACATTCTTCAAACTAAAGTAGAGTCTATGCAGTATTTGTCTTTGATTAAAATGCATGGGTAAATTATAGATCATAAAAGGAATTTTACAATTAAAATTACTTTATTTCTCGATTTTAAATGATTCTTTAGCTACGAATATACGTATTGTTATACGCAGGACTTCTGCGAATTTTTAAAACTATGTGTCAAGGACGTTACGATAATTTCTTTTCGATTCCACAAACTTAGCATTCATAATTACCTAAAATATAACTGCTAACCTACTTGTTGTAAATTATATTGCACTGCTATCCACGTGTCTCTCCTCATAATAAGCAGTTAGCCAGGTCTACCTTACCTATTAAACCATGAAAGGCTTCGAGAATAGAACGTAAATAGCATGACCATGATGATATAAGCGACTCAATTAACCAGTGACCCCAAAACTCACAGCAACGTACTAGTGCCCTACATCGCCTCTTGAACATACACCTACGGATATTTATTCTATTGGGGGCCATTCTACTGGGAACTGAAGGTTGCTGAGATCGGGTTTATTCGCGTAAACCATGTTCGAGTTTGGATCAGTTCCAGGTAAAGCGATCAAAATCTCAGGAGGATTGAAGAGATTTAAAGAAATCTGTCGAACTCTTACGTTCAATCTCAGTTCAGATATAACGATTACTGTGAGTGAATGTTGTGAAAGGGCACATGCCATCTTTTGAAGAAGATATTTTTTATTACATTATCTTAACCAGCCGGCGCTGGTTTAAAAAAAGTTATTACATTTTGTAAGAAGGGTGTGGCGCCTGAGCGTTATTAGTTCTCAGAACTAGCATGGCAACTATGTAAGACCTATATAGGACTGCGATAGTGTTTGCGTAGCCTAAATACTCATTTTCTACTTCTTTACTAAAAAAAAATACAAAGAAATTACTGTGTATACCTACTACTGTAGTAAGACATAGGCAATATTTACTTAAATATTTACATTAAAATAGAAAATTTAAACAAGGTAATGAGGTTAAATTTGTCCACTGCAAATGGCTCGAACCAAAGCCCTCTTATTTACCGAAAGCTCCACAGGCGAGCTGTAAAACGCGTATGTTCTAAATGAAACCGTTATAGGAATGTTTATTTTGCTAGACTTTGTTTGTATTTTTCAGTAAACAATTAACAAAAAATCGGGTGACCTAGGCATCCCTGAAACTTACCGCTAATTTTAGGCGTTTTGAGCTCTGCGATCAATAAATCAATCTAGCTGTAGATTTGGAAGTTGTTTCAGAACAGACTTTATTTGCATATTTTTCGACAATGATATCTCTTGAAACGATTTTTATTGAGATTGACTTTGCGGCATTTGACGCAGTATTTTAAGCACTTTTTCACAAAATTATGCTGAAAAATTTATTTTTTTCCAAAGTTTTCGGCAACAATATCTTTCGAACGAATTAATCGATTTTGGCGAACTATAATTGAAAATTTTCAATTTTCTTAGCGGGTAGTTCAAAATAGTTCAGAAATCAGAAATGAATTGCGGATAAACTTTCCTAATGCAAATAAACCAATAAAGTTGGATCCACGGCTTCCTTATTTGCCGAAAGCTGTAAAAGCGAGCGTTGATTTGGAACGCATGTTCTAAATTGAACTGCTGATTCTAGCTATTGACCGTTTATAGAAATGCTGATTCGTTTTGTTCATTCTAATGCTAATTTATATTGCTAATTTATATTTCTAATGCTAGTTATGTTCATAAAGTTACGGGTTTGTATGAAACTAGACGAGATCATGATAGACATCATATTATAATAAAATAATTATCCGATTCAATTAACGTTCGAGCAAATCATAGCTTAGCATTTGTTTTTAAAATAAATAAATTATCGGCTGACTTAGGTGTATTTTTCGGGATTGCCCGACTAATTTCGAATCTGACAGTTTTTCATCATGAGCTCCCGCCGCGCCGGGCGCATCGAGACTGACAGTCTTCGTTAATCCCGAAAAATACTTGTGAATAAGCCGGTAATTAATAAAATAATAAGCAATACTCACGAAACGTATAAAACTAAATCGCAGCATGATCTTTCATAAACCATGGTAAAAACGCGAATAAAAATACCTGCCATGTTTTTAAAGCTCTACCAACGCTTTTCGTAAGTGGAGTTGGAATGTTTTTCTTCCTAAAGCAAAATACAAGGGACTCGTTAGAACTGCGTGACAAGTTCTTCAAGCACACGGCTATTGACCTGCATTGACATTCTCGCTGCATAGACGTACTTTACCTTAAACGATCTAAACCTTAAACGTCACCTTCGTACCTACTTTGAAGTCTTAAATCGAGCTTGAACTTATCCTAGAGCGCTTAATGTCGGAAATGTAGGTAACGAAAGACTTGGAGACAGCATGCTAATTTTTTTGTAAGAAAGCTGTTTTTAATACACATAATTACATAATTACATTTACATTTGAACTTTTTTTAATCGAGAGAACAATAATTGCCATTGCGCATAGTTACAAATTCGCGCATAAAAAAGGTTACGTTCAGAAATACCTCTAATAGAACCTACTCGTAATTATACGAGCCAATCGAGCCGTGTAGGTAACGTTTTAAGATTGAAACTGGACGTAGAGTATTAATACCCTATGGTACGTAAAAGCTTTGTTATTCTCCAAGACTGAAAATACTACGACGGATATAAGAAATCTGAGCTCCTTGGAAATGAAAATTTTGTTTATCAGAAGTGAAATTAAGTAGTAGGTATTCAAATTGACCGGATACCGATCGTACATTCATTGGAAGTGCTTTCATCGCACCGCGCCATTAAAACCGTCAACAAAGTCTTTACTATTGACGCAACTGGCTCTATTGACACTCGCTGACTGTTTCTTTTTTCACCCTTCTTTTTTCACAATATTGAAAGAAAAGGTGACTAATTAATTGAGAGGCGTCAATGTACAGCGTACTAGATACAGAGACGGCACATTCATGCACAGTTCGCACCAAAGCTAACGAGCCAACTTGGTGTAACTCTTGTGTAACTTTAGGTTTTGTCGTTAGAGAGCTTATAGAGAAGTTAGTTTTGTAGTTGACAGTCGGTTTAATTAAGTTTTCAGCGTCTATCACTGTTCTATTCTCTGCTTCTGACTACGTACATAGTACATACATAAATGGGCACTGAAATTATTCTGCATTCTAAAGTTAGCAATGTCCACTCAATGTTTGCTAATGCTTAAGATGCAGAAACGTAACATTTATATGTAATACGTGTTACATGTAGATTAAATCTATTAGAACAATACTATTAATAGTTTAACTCCATTAAGAAATGTAGTTAGAGTTACAGTCGCGAATCAAATCATTGTTCTAAATATCATTATTATATGAAAGAATGTGTTCCAGTTAAATATCTACTTAGGCTAAAGGATTTGAGATTGACTTAATTTGTATAAGTATAGTTGAAATTTTTTTTTATTCATTTGTAACTATCACTACAAAATATATTAATTTTTTTTTTAAGTAGCTATTACTAGTTTTGATTGCTTGTTTTGTTTTTTAACTATTTTTTATTATTGTTATTCCTTGTTTAGTATGTTTATCGTTGTGAACAATTGTTTTAATTATTTTTTTAACTTACATCTTGTAGTAACCATAAATAAATAAATGTCTATAACTGTTCGTTATTACTTTAGATGACGTGGTTACTTGCTCATCTGTTACTTTTTTATTATATAACCTTTTTATGCCACGTATGATTACTATCAGACTGAAGCTACACTATATAGCGAACTATTTAATGATATTCGATTTGCGACTGCCGAGTGCCGACTGCCGAGTTTTCTTTCCGCCGGTTTTTATCTCCCGGTCAACCAAAATAGCCAAAAGGGGACCTAGAGACGGTGAACTAATTGAACTTTTAATTTAACTTTCATTAAGTGTATGTGTTGATTAATAAAACAATTTATTTAATTTCTCATACTAAGTACCTGGTTTAACTAAACATGTTAAGCTTTGAAAAGGAAGTGAGAGAACGGTGGATCTGCGTGCTCGATAGCGCTAAGCGGGCGACGTGGTGCTGCATGCGAAACGAGCTTTAGGAACAATATCGAGGGATAACTACAACAAAGCCCGCTGAGAAAGGTTTTACGCTAGCTGTGGAAATAATAAACAGGCTGAGTCTATTTACAATACAGAAATCCTAAATTATCACTACACTTACAGGTTCTCCGTGAAGAGAAAACATACAATTGGCAAATTTCCGAAAACTACAACATTATTTTGGGATCTGTATCGAATACTACGACAAATATATTTCGTGTACCACAAATATATCTTTTTACTGCTGTGATTGTATACCTAGATGTTTTTTTAATAGAAAAGAAATAACTAACTAGCATGCAGGATATCGATGTACGTTCATATTCAACTTTATCTAGCTTTAGCTAAATCTTTTTCTACTCCAGAGGACTAAGACGATCACCTAGTATTTAGTGTCCTCCGGCAGCCAAAAATACAAAAAAAAGTGTTGTACGATAGAATTCGGCAATACTCGTACTTCGATACGTATACAGAGTTTGGGATCTCTCCTGGTAAGTTTGCAAAACGTATACGTGAATACTTGTACTTCCTCGGTTGTACTTCATCGTATTATCACTTTTCAGACTACTATTCAGTAGAGATTGCGCTGAGACGGGCCTGACGGTAAGTGGCCACCGTCGCCTATAAACATTTGCAACACCAGAGGGGTTGCCCTTGCGTTGCCAGCCTCCAACTTCTCTTGTAACGCCTTTTTTGAAGAGCCTCATGTATCCTAGCGTGAATACCTCAGAGGGAAGTTGG
>DWNH01001097.1:0-12165 GCA_018249895.1 Tiana niger
CCAATCAAAATTTTGAAAAAATACTTAATGTACAGAAAAAGTACCTCTACATTCTTATTAATATATAGATAGATAGAGGAAATTTATATTTATATACGACAATAGATACATTTATATATATTCTTTGTGTACTATACGCGTGTAATATACATATATTTAACACAATTTCCGTAAATTACAGTCGAATTTCAACCAACGGGCCAACAGTTATCACTCAATCTGGTTTCGTCGTTCGTTCGTTTTTGATTAAATGTGTGCAAAAAAATTGCATAATTTGTTTGTAAAGTTCGTTATGCAAAGAACATAGAGCACAATACCGTTCGCGCTGGGCGGCGCGTCCCACACACCCATACTCACAGCACACCTTACAACGCGTTGCGCCGCTCGTAAGCTGGGTTCAATTAGCATAAGGGTCGATGTACCTACTCATCAATTGTACAACATATTAGATACCTACTATCTTATACCTACATTATACATACAATTGGAGCGATAATCTGTGATATCGAAATTAAAGTCAATAATATAGGTATTTATACGACTCCTAAACATAATTGATCGTTTCTAAAATGTGTCTGTTTGTCTGTCTTCTGGTGTTTTTTTAACCCCCACTGAACGTCACGTGTGCGGCCCTGTTCTTTACCTGTCGTATCTAAACAAAGACAGTCAGTTGTCCTAAACATAAATTCTATTTATTACTATTTCCTATTACCTCTTTATTGTACGTCAAGAGTTATAGTACAAAAAGCAGACTCAATGCAAAAACTATTAACCTTCGGACTAAGCAGCAATCATTAGGCATTGCAAAAAAACCTGTGACCATGTTAGAATAATTATAACTACCCACAAATAAACAAAAATCTAATCAAGGTTACCCGGCCGCACTCACGTTTAAAATGTTGCCTACATTTTACACTTTAGTGCGAGTTAATCATGACGAGCGGTAGAAATAAAATTATTTAAACTTTTGAATTAATAATGGTTACATTAAAATTAATTCAGTACCAACGATAACACATCGTGATAACAATAAAAACACCACCAGAAATGTAAAAAATTAAGATGACTCAATCATTAAGCGGACTGACCGTCATAATGTTTTCAAGAACATTGTTCAGTAATATACTTAAAGATAAGTTCGCCGTGACCTCTCTCGTAGTAGGGATACGCTTCTAGAACTCCCCGTACAGTGCTCAGACGAATGGGAATGACAAAACGTGATGATATGATGATGCAATGAATGGCGATGAACACAAAATACAACATATTATTAATGAACTAAATTCAAAACCAAAAACGTCATGAAACTTCCTTCTTTAGTATATATTTTTGCTCGTAACGACTAAAGGGTGACGCTAATTTATATTTATCAATTTTTTTGTTCCTATTTTATATGTGGACTCTGAATACATTTAAAATCTACAAATAGAGAGACTATGTAAAATAAAAATAATTATAAATGTTACCGACCCTCGCGTCAGTTTGAAAAGAATCCGAGTAACATAATGCTAAAAGATGTTTGCTTCGAGCCCTACAAAAGATAAACATTCAATATCTACCCATTACACGTCATGTCGCTTCCTTCTTTTTGGGAGTCTATTTAGGGACTTTTAGATCAAAAGTGCACTTTTTTATTGGGAAGACGTTGGCAACGAGCTGGCCACCTGGTGTTAAGTGGTCTCTGCAGTCCATACACAAGCTCAGACAGTATCGTCGCCCTATCTTCGTAAATCGTATGTAAATGCGTTGCTACTACTGACTATCAAGATGACCGCCTCGTGCTTAGTACACTCCGGCAAACCACACCTTCCTTCCAAAAAGCTTCACTTAACAAGAGGAATGACGATGGTAGTTCCCCAATCGGCAAACAGACACCTATAAACAAACAACGCAATGTAAGGCAGTCCGATCTCCACATTTTGGACATGTCACCCGACGAACACTGCACACAACGAGCCGGTGCGCGCAGCCGCGGGGCAGCGGGAACAATGGGTGCACCATAAAGCGTGACCTCATATTATGAAACAGCGATGTCGTAGTAAACAATAGTAAGGCGCTAATTAGCCGGCGCCGACGCGCGTCTCCGGTGAACACTCAGATCAAGGACGCAGTCGCCCGGACGCCCCTGGCACTTCACTAAGCTGCAGTAGGGCGGACGCTTAGATAAAATCTACTCAAAGTATTGTAAGACATAAAAAAGAACAAAATTGAAATATCAATAGCGCTGGCTCATATCTTGAGTCTTCAGCTATCAGGCTCCGTGTACAGCACGCTCAATATTGTAGCGACGAATGGTCACCAACCTAACTTCCAAACGCGCCCGAAACATTTACTTGCATTCGCAAAATATTACATGTTACCCTCATAACATATAAAACCCTATAAAGGACTCTTTATAGAGCTCGGGCGTGCAGTTGTTGGTCATCGATCTTGTCTATCATTAATCCAATTTCTCGTCGTATTCTTGGTAATAGCAACGATCTATCAATTTCAGTAAACAACAGTATGCAAACCACTGAAATAGTTTGAACAGTTGCTTAAAAGAACTACGCAGTCATCGATCGATTCACAGCAAAACGTGTTGTAATACTACAGCAATTGCACTAGTATGATCCGCTACGATGTGGAAAAACATTGCAAAATGCTATTAAACAAAATATCGATATGACACAAGTCCCACAGCGCGACGAACGCCCTTGCGTGCGGCTCGCCTGGCAAATCGCTGACCCTATCCACAGTTGCTATACAGGGCATTAAAACCATACGAGGGGCTCCCTTTGTTCGACAAATAACCTCAATTCCAAACTTGAAAAGCAAAAAACAGCGACACCCCAGTTTCCGGGAGGGAAAGGGCGCCAGAAGCCGAAGACATTAGGGGCGACGACCCCAGTGTAGGAGCGCGTAGGGTAGCCCAATACAATAGACATTATTCCAGCCGAAGTACCACCGACCCGCAGCCCGCACCATCCACTCGTTACTCACTTCTCTCTTGTTACTGTTTGCTTTCTTGACTAATGGAATAACTTTAATGCCGAGAATATTAGTATAATAATAATGAAAGCCTCCAAGCTGGTATATTAATTCAAGAACAATTGGTAACTGATGCACCAATATCTAACTAACATCATGACCTAATGTAAATGTTTCTAGATTTGGCTGAAATTGACCACACCAATATCCTGGATTGTCATATGTAATCATTTTTATCTCTTTCACGCAGACGATGATGCGAGCAGAAGCTTATATATTTTTATAAAGGACATTAAGACATAATTAATTATATTAATATTAAGTTGCGTGAAGGTAGCGTTAATTAGCTGATTTGTTGCGATAGTATTGTTAGATAGTTTAATCAGTGTATTAATTTGATAGAAACATAAGGTAAGAATTACTGTATTTTTTATTATTGCTGACATGTTTAGAATACGTAGAGGAGATCCCACGCGTATTGATATTGAAACATAATAATGTGGGTGTCGCGTCAGTCGCGTCGGCCGCGCCGCTCATTAGCATGGCGCGGTGCGGCGACGCGGCGGCGTGGCGACTTGTTGATATCGCCCACCCCACGGCCGCCGCCCGCCCGCCCTCAGCTTCGCAAGCAATCACTGTTATGTTTCACTTTCTACGAATCAATAAATCGGGAGAAAGGAGCAAACTGCACAAATTACTCTTAGCAGCCAATGCACGTGCCGGAGTTTCATAGGAAAGTGTCCGAGCTGAAATGCCTGTATCTTTGCGTGCCAAACGTGACTCACGTCCGGAAAGGGGTGTGAGGGTAAACAGTGTATTGAATGTGGTATGACCTAAATTGATTAACTCGTTTAACTTGAAACTAAATCTTGTTAAGGGCATTATCAACTTTGTACTCATTTACGTTCTAATTTTTCTAAGATTACGTTCTACTTATTCTACTTAGCCACGAGGTGATGTTCCATCTACAATGTTTCTTATAACTTCCCACTGGTCAAACTTGATAATGACTGTCTTGGTTAGCGTCATATTGAACTTACTGCTGGTACTTTACCCTAGAGGGCTCTACGACGAGATTACGATAACAGTTTCTGAATATACATACCTTGTAACTGATAACTTACGATCCGAATTCATTTAACATGAATAACCGTCAGTATTTTGTTTCCAACACAAGCCACTTATCCGAGCCGTTAACTGAATCACAGGCAGTTTACAATTGGCCCGCTATATCCAGTGCGCGGTGACGTGCGTCACTTCTCACCCCATTAGCCGTAAACAAGCAGGGCTGACGTTAACCAACAATACATTTCTTCTTATAAAATAAATACTGATCACATTTCATGCAAGCTTTTAGCTATGACGTATGACAAACTCAGACATACAGTGTTGGCATTATGCCGCATCAACAGAAACTTTTTAAAGGCAAAATGAATGTAATAAAGAGAGAAGTTTAAAGCACCTCTACTCGTACGATATGAGTAAGGCTTGCGGACGTGCCTTAAAAGGGAGTTTGCGTAAACTTCCTTTTATCACACATCCTTGAAAGTTATACAAAAAAGTGTGTATTTACAATAAGTTTTAGGAAAAGAAATAGTTAGATAAATGTATTCCTCAATTGAGTTAGGCTTTTGTAGCGTGGGCGGCTGGCATTAGCGCGTTCTTGGGCGAGTTCATTCAGGTGATGTTGCCCCAATACGCTGATACAGGATGCGAAGGGAACGCAAAATGACGAGCTCGCACGTGATTCGACTGACAAAACATTACAAGCAAATAAAGGACATGTCCCAGACACAGAGGACAAGGGATATTTAATTGAAATAAATATGTAGGTACTATTTTACGGGATTGAAGCAAGTCGTACTGGTGTTTTAACTAATATTATTCTTAGAACTAAGAAGCCACTAGCTTCGTAGAGAACACTTAATCACGAGTCGTCAGTGACGCAGCTTTTGTCACAATATTTCTTTCAGCTGTAGGCAAATGTCTAGCATTCACGCGCTTTAAAAAGACGGCTCGTCGTGACAGCCCAAACCACTGGACGGATCGGGCTCAAATTTGGCATGCATAAAGCTACTATGACGTAGGCATCCCCTAAAAAAGGATTTTGATAAATTCCAACCCTAAAGGGATAAAATATAGGATGAAAGTTTGTATAAAGTAAAGCCGCAAAAACTACACCTAATTAATAATAATACTTCTTAACGCGAAGCCGCGGGCAAAAGCTAGTCAGAAATATGCCACATATCTTATAATAGGGTTTCAGTTAGATACAAAGATCAGTTGTAAGGTGCCGTAAAGACAAGGGTCGTGGGTGGCTGACGTCACGGCGCGCCGCGGCGCCCGTATCAATACCGGCCCGGAGCCCCGTTAACCCCGTTTTGGTTTCCACCCGAGCTCGACACCTCCCTTCGTCTTCCCATTCACTTGCACTTCGTCCGATCAGATGAGCTTTCTATCTACTTGCCAATCAAACTAATATATAACTATTTTGAAGGGTGATTAACATTTTTTTAAAGTTTGCAATGTTCATAGTACGCAAGTGTGCGGCAAACCGGTTCACAATAAATAACACACTAGATAAAGTCTAGTGCTATTCTCAGAGACGAGTACTAAACTCGAAAAACATTCTAAAAAATCATACGACGGCTGCTCACTTAGCAATAACAAATATAACTTTAGTATTTTCGACTTTATTATCGCAGGTGACGTAAAAAGACAACTGTGTTTGATAATTCTGCTGATATGTGAAATTCCATGTCAGAGTTATTGAGGGACATTGTGATAATTATGAATAAAAATGATTTATTCGAAAAAAATTTCATATGCATTATTTTGCGATTTATATTAGTTTTGTTGTGTATTTATATTAGCGAACATAGCAGACCTTGCCTTGTCCAAATGATGGCTTGCCTAATGTTAGCGCATTCAACAAAAGTTTATTCCATGTTCCAAATTTTCCATCAAACAATTTTTTTTCCAGTGCAAAACAAATTGAATTTGTAGTGAAAGTTTCTGGTTATAAGTATGTTCAGACATGCGAAAAATGTCAAAGTAATAAAAAAAATACTTGTCAATATGTTCTATTCCAATTTGGAATCTAAGCCAACCAAGGAACCTAATCACGGACGAAAAATATGAAGAAAATAATCAAATAAACCCGCTTAGGAAGAGTTCAGTGACATACACACGTACAGGACAATTATAAATATAAAGACTTCCATATGCACAACACTAATATTTGTAACTAACTACCTACATTTATTTCTCTATATAACTAAATAATAGAAAAATAGAACGTTTGCAAAAACTACCCAGAAATAAAAACTAATGTTTTTGAACTATCATTGTATTGATTATTATGAGACATAAATGATATTCGTTGCAATAATGGTTGATCATTTGTTAAATAGGATAATATTAGTATGACATGTATCAAGTAGGTACTTGCTTCCTAACAATTAGAGAATAAGGAATTATTCACTGCCGCATCAGGGGCTCCTTATTTAAGTAGTAAAACATAAAAAATGACTAATTACATTACATTATTATGCGTTAACAAAGACACAAGCTGTGCCACATTAGCACTTCAATCATTAACCTTATTTATGTACGCTCAACTAATCTTGTTACACCCTAAGCAACTTATAGTTTTAATCATGCGCCGGTCCTGCGTTAGAACAATAACAAAACATTCTTTAATAACAACATTTCCAATTCGGATTTGAAATTTAAAAAATCCCCACCTAAGTTTGTAGGAGAATCAAAACTATTCTTTGTACTGAGGAGCTAAAACAAAGTTGTTAATTATTTTTAAAACTTACGCAATTTGAATACACACAACAATACTTAAATTCCGTTCCTCTGGAAGTGGTGAATTATCCAGAACTGCACGCGATTGCAGCTGCCTGCTTCTGCTAATGTTCACTAAACCTGAAGTTACACTTAACCACATTTTGTATTCTTGTCGTGTTCGCTCTTTTTATAATCTGTTCTAAAATATGCAAATACGAGCACAGCGTGGAATTAAACACCTTATAATGATTAGGGACACGTAGCCGCCGCGGGCAGTGTGAACACTTCTCGTAGTACCGCTGCACCGGTGAACACGAGATTTTAATGAGGTGGTAAAGTTAGTGTTGGTCTCAGTACATTAGCAGTGCTGTTGATAGATCGGCGTTACCGTTTTGAGGGGTGCCATGGACTTGTCATTGATCGATGATGAACATCGAACTGTCGATTATACCATATACTGTTGCTTAGATATTGACTCAATAGCAGTGCTTTATTCAAAAGCTCGGTTATGTAATGATTTATCAAAGGGTGAGATGTACCTGATAAACATTCATTTGTTTGCTGTTGTGATCTTGAACTGGTTAATCTTGAGCAAGACCATGGCAGTGTCAAAGTTCGAGATCTGTTAAAATCCGTTCGTTACCCAAAAACGAAACTTCACAACGCAATTGACCTACTCTCAGGAGTAGGTATCTAGGTAAACTATTTCTATATGATAACGTTTAATATTTGCGCTTCTCCAGAGGAAGCTTACAAGGTCATTCATAATAAAATCAGTCTTGACAAGGTTGCTTGTGTTACGATGACTGTAATGGCAGCAACAGTTAACACAATATATTTAGCGCAAGCAACTTAAATAGTCCCATTACGAATCCCATAACCCGTCTTGGCAAAAACATCTTTGTACCTATGGTAATTACAAATAAATGATTTCGTCTTTGTCGTTGTCTTTGAAATGTTGTCTTGTTACATATGAATGGCGAGCGAGCGAAGGTCGCCGCTAATGAACGTCTCGTTGTAGTTAAAAGGATTCTTGAGTAATGAAGTCGGGTTTGTAGTAGATGTGGAACACTAGTGAGCAGTGCCGTGCGCTCTCGCTCGCCGGCGAACCTAATTGTCGCATAATGTTAACTAAGCAGGACGGGTATCACAGAAACCAATTCGTTTGTATGTATCTGTGCATCGCGGCCTTACTGTACATTTTGTAATGTTACTGTTTCGCGCCTAACTACACGCGGGAACGTCACTTTGAACACCTAGACTGAAGAATAACACGTGATTAAATAATTAGATACTTCCTTAGCATTATTTATAGTATTTTTAATATTAGGATCAGATGGCTTGCTTACATCGTTTCTATTAGCACCGTTATTTATTGATATAAAACCATTAGATAGTTAAAAACTTATCAACTGTGCAAGTACGACATTATCATATATTTACAGTAAAATTGCATAAATGTAACAAATTTAATTAAATGTAAGGATAATATTAGATTAGATAAATTTAAAACAATAAATATGTTTTATGTTTCAAACGTACTACTGATGATACAGAAATGATAACAAATGATGGAAACTAATAATTCCAATCAAGTAGGTAATTCACGCTTATACTGAAGTTAACGCAGTACGTAGAAGGTACCGTATATAAAGATTGCTAATATTTCCAAAGTATAGTAACGACGATTTTAACGATTTTACAGACCATTTTTCAGGCACCTCAAATACGGTTAAGTAAGTCTACATTCGCTCCCCAAACAAAAAACTCAAATACTTCCCTTTCCAATTTTCGCATCAAAAACGATGCCATTGTAGATAACAGGTGTCCTGCACAGGCTGCGGTGAGGTGCAACTGAAGGCTTATAGCTACAAACTTAAGCTGTTCGATGAAATTAAGTCAGTTACTCAACTATTTTTATTATAACATATTTTGATTTACATTTAGGTAATGACAAAATATTGCGACTAAAATATGTATAACGATATTCGACATATTGTGCATGTATCATTACGAAATGTGTCGTGTTGTTGCAACAAGTAACTATCCTCTAGTGGCACGGCACTGCACGACAGCTGCCGGCCCGCCGTCCTTCCAAAGGGGGCAATACGAGCTTAGTCTTAATTGCATCTGTCTTGTCAAGCTTCGCAAGCCATGTTGCGATCTCGGTCACTCTTATAATTAAAATAAATCAACTCTGCTAAAAGAGGATTTGTTTGCGAATCTGTGCAGAGTTAACAGATAAGTTATCTGCTATAACAGGAAGCGTCTGCGCTGCCCGGACATTTATAGTGATATTAAGCCCAGCTATACGTTTTTATGTACCTACATCTTCTTGGATGTAGACTTCAGACATTATTTAACATAACTAGAAGTTGGATAACGTCAGACAGTCTGTCTATATGTAGCATACGAAACAATAACGTGTTCATAGATATCACAGTATACACGAGCTAGATGTTACATGACCACAGTCGTTCGGACATTCGTATCATTAGAGTCCTGTGCGTTTTTAATTGTAAACGCTAAAGGTATAAATGCATCCCCATGTTTCAGAGCGCACGTTCACTAATCGAAACCGCTTGCCACTTATCGCTAGGTTGCAGTCATTGTCCAGCTGAGCGAGTCGGAGAGCGCCGCACGCCGACGCTCCCGTCAGCTCCGGGCGCCAGGTAAATGTCAACAAACGGCACTCACCCTCGCGTCGTACACCCTGGTGAGCGCGTCGTACCGGATGGAGCCGAGGAAGATGACGGCCTGCGCGGCGCCGCCCCGCCCCCGCGCCACCAGCTCCACGCACACCATCTCTCCGTCGCGCACCACGATGTCGCAAAACACCTGCACACGACACATTCTTGTTGTACATTGACACCGATCGGGACCTAGAGGCGTTGCTACTTCTGAGGACTAAGATGGTAGCCTCGTATTTAGTGAACTCCGACAACCACAGCCAACTTCTTCCGAAACACAATAAATTCACATAAAATCGGGTCATACGCGACTTACCCCAGATTATACATATCTATTATTTGATGGTAACAAACACATTAACGAGTGTCTCAGAAACATACAAAAAGGAGAAAGGGTAAATAAACTAAAAAATGTTATCTACATATGTCATGAAAATCATTCAGGTAGGTACATTAAAATTGGCCTAAAAGTCTAGCAACTAAGTCAATAAAAATTATAGAGATATTGTTACAGTAACAAGTAATTATTTAAAACTATGGTTAGATAAACAAATTAAATCGTTTTCGTAACTCCGAAAATAATCTCCAAGGGCAAATCGCAAACACACGTATGTGGTAGGTACATATCTGTTGAAACGACCTTTCTGATAGCAAAAATATTCAGCATTTAAAAATAATACAAAAATCGTTCCGAGAATACAAAGCATCAAGTGAACTGAAACAATCGTTACGGAATGGAATCGAAAGGCATCACTGGTTTTTGTGCAAAGAGAACTCATTCCAGGCAAGTTATTAAAACTGTTGCAACCAGAACAATTCTCGCAAATAAGATGAGTTTCAAAGAAAAACCAATATTTGTACAGGAGTCCGTCCGCTTGTGCACGAGCTGCCTCGCCGTCCCGCAAGGCGTGACGGTCAATAAAAAAACAATAGGTTCCCTATCTAAAAACAATAAAATTTGAACTGTGACGTGGAAAGGCGAACGCAACGTTATCAGGACAAGCCACTATCGGCTTCAGGTATGTGCTCAATCTACGCCCGCGTCTACGATAAGGGCAAACGATAAACACAAAGCGAAAAATCATTAATATGCCATATATTTTCAGTAATAAGTAAGATTTTTTAAGTGACTGCGCGTATCGAAATATCTGTCAGAGTTTTCGAGCACGCAAACCTGATCTTATTATTTGAGGTGAGCGCGCCACGTTCAGCGTAACCTCAAACCCGGCAACTGTCCAAATTGTATATTGGCAAGTGCAGTGTTTACTTGGCGAGGAGGTGACGGCGGCGTCACAGCCCACTATAGCTAGCCGGGAAAGTCGCAACGTCACGAGTGACTCGGCGACTGGCGCCCACGCTCTCCGCGCCGACGCCGGCTCCTCGGTGACCGACGGTTCCCGGAAACCGCGGCCTGCGCGCCGTGATCTAACGCCACACTCATCATCTTGGCAAACATATCAGAAACATTACGTTTAAATAACACATTACTCATATAACACCATTAGTACTAAAGGTGTTATAGGTATAGGTATAGGTACAGGTAGGCCGAGCCCGGGAAGTATCACCGCCACACCTCATTCCACTGTACGCAATATATTGTTTGGGAAGAGGATGTGGTTGCTGGATGTCACTATACGAGGCGACCATCTTAGTCGTCAGACACCATCTATTTGCGATCTCAGGTAGGACTAAGGTATCGTCTGAAGTTGCAAATAAATTTTCATGAGTTGCAGTGACCACTTACCTAACACCACTTGGCCTGCATGCTTCTCTGCTACTTGCTATTCAATAAAAAAACCTAGTCATTGTCTTTATTTATAATTTGCGAAACACTCAAGTCAAGAAACACAATGAACTAGAATAAACGTTAGCGTTTTAAGATAATAGAACCGCTTTGTGAAAGAAAATTACAGTTTAAAAATAGTCATACATTTTTAGTCGTTTACCAAGGAGTTGGAAAAGTAAGCTTAAGGTAAGATAGAAATAAAATGACGTTTAGATATAATTGCTACAGGGCTACGTTAGGGAGGAACAACAACAACAATATGATATGAGTATGATAAACCATCAGCAGCCTTCACAGTGTTAAGTTACTATTTAGAAACGATTTGTCGATGTCACTGTGAATTCATTAGTTATTAATTATATCTACCTTGCCCTTCACGCAAGGTGCATGTTGAAGTAAACAAGTAAACAAAACTAAAAGCATTTGTACATATCTCTGACTCTTGACTTGACTATCAATAGTATCAATCGAGAAAGCATGCCACGATAACAGATGTCGGTTTTATTTGGCAACAACATGTCGTAAGAAATTTGTTTAAAAAATATTTAATTTCAAGATAACCGGTATTATTATTAAATAAATAAAAAAATAACGCTTCACACTCATAGCCCCGCACTAGGATTCTAGGATCCTGTGTCGTGGTTACCATGGACACACACAAACACCCACACCGAGAACAGACATTTATATTCATCATTTAAACTTCTGCCCCTCGGGGAGTCGAGCCCAGGACCCTTCGAATGGTGGGCCGGTATGGTAACCACTATTCACTGAGTACATATTACTAATATATACTCAGTAACCAGTCAAAAGAGGTGAACAAACAGGGCCATCCGATCCCAAATAAGGCAGAGTCTGTGCTATAGTAACCAGCCAATGACAACAGACAACATACATAGGTAGATATATTTGACTGGCCTCGTG
>DWNH01001098.1:0-12165 GCA_018249895.1 Tiana niger
AGCACTCCTCCAAGACCGGCAACGCATCGGCGACTCCTCTGGTGTTGCTCATGTCCATAGGCGACGGTAACCACTTATCATCACGTGACCCGTCTGCCTGTTTGCTAGGTTTAAGTTATAAAAAAAAAACATCGTTCTTCGGAAGCACAATAAATTGCTTCATAGTAGAAATGCATATTGCGGTGGTACTTTTCCGGTCAGCAGAATCTACCACTTGTCTAATATATTCAGAGGTAATTTACGTCTAATAAAAGACTAGCAACGTAAATACAACTCCGGTGTTACAAACGTTCACAGGCAACTGACCACTTACCATCAGGTAACCCGTATAGGGTATACGGGTTTGGTTAATCTTTAATATAAAATAGCAATGATAATAACGGTTCCACTACAGCCATTTCTGCCAGGAAGCGATTACATATAATTTTTTAGATAGTAAAACGTGAATGCTGACAAGCTTTATCTATGAGACGATATTTTATCTTAGTTCCCAGGAGTAGTAAAACTTCTATTTATAACTGTGGAAATTTCGGTTCTACTCGTATTGGAGGTTAAAACTGGATGTCCATCTATATGTTGCATTAAACTATCATGGTGACCATTTCATACTTTTGCCCTAGATTTTTATTTCCTTCTGTTTTCATTAGAGTTACCGGCAAAGACTAGTCTTGGAAACTTTAATGGCAACAAATTGATGTCCACTATTCACGCCAGTGTAATCTGCGAGTGACAACCGGCCATTTATTGTTCCATAGTAAAATTGCCTCGTCCAAAGTTCCACTTCACGGATTGCGAATTGTAGCAATTTGCACGAAAATTTGGCTTAATACAATTCAACGAGAAATAGGGGAGTGTCTAGCGTACTATTTGTGTGATCTTTTCAGTTATATGTGCCTAATAAACATATTAATAAACAACTTAGAATCTGTTTTGAAACAAAAACTTCAATACTAAAACAGTAAAAATAAATAAACTAAAGTAAGAATTCTGTACTTGTTTTAGTTACATTAACATAAACTTTTCTGACGAGATACCCGCTATAACTCGTGTGCCATATTTTAGGAATAATACGAAGGATTCCATAGATAATCCTCGATTCAACCCTCCGATATTAACCCGTCCGAACTAACGACTTCACTATCGCTCATGGGCACACACATGCGACTGACAGAACTGTTATTACATCATTAATAAAATTACAAAACTCAGACCCATGTGCTGGGCCATTTTAACTTTACGGCCCCATTCGGACCATCCAAAGGGTTAGTCGGAGTTACCAATTGGTGCAATTTAGACGGATTTTCCAAGTTTTTTGAGAAACGGCTTTTACTTGTCCCTTTCTGCTATAAATTCTAGAGTAATAAAAAACGTTATCAATAAATTTATTGTTAAGCATTGTGAGCATAGATTTTCACGGAATACACTTTTGTAACTATCGTACAATCTAAAGACTCGTGATTATTTATTTGTACAGATACTATATCTACTAAGTTACACATCGTGAACTTTGTAACAGTAAATATCGTAAAGCGGTCGTGAGGATATCCTAAAATTTCCCTAACATTTGGTCACACCATTCAGCGAACAGTCGCCTTAATTAAATTTGGGCAATAATCACCGCTAGTTTATAAGGACGTTACGATTCAATGTGTGGATTGAGTGAATTAAGCTGAATCACGTTTGTCGATGCCTTTATCACGTGTTGCAGTGAGCTGTTTCATTAATTTAATGTACTTTGAATCGAATAAAAGTAAAGGGATCCAACCCGTTCGGAATGTTCAAAAAATCTGAAAAGAGATGCAGCTGGAAATTACTTAGCGGGTCTTTGTTCTGTGTATAATGTTGAAAGCAATTATCTCAGACGCGCTAAGCTTAATTACAATTTGTTAAAGGAAAAAAATTCTTAAAAAGGATTCGTTTTCTAGAATTATGGTGGTAGTCGGCGGTATGAGGCACAAATAATGTTGACATTATTTTTAATGAAACCAATTTTTTACAGAGAACTTTTGGTAACTAAATATTTATAATTTAATTTTATATTAAATATTTATTATTAATTATAGTTGGAATTTTAAATGTTTCAAGTAAAAATATTATGAATCACTAACAATAAGGAACTCTTTGTTACTAACACTATGGGCCTCGTTCGCCTGAATGATATAGGTATATGATTTATATTTATTATTAGGGTAGATATTTGTTTTGCGACATACAAAATGAAACATGAATGAGAACGGCACGATTGTTCTGATTAATTGATTTTGTTAAGAAATCTAAATAACGTTTTTATTTATGAAATTACAGTCATATCAAAGTAATAATCTTTCCTTAGATTTACGTGGTGTTGCAAATAAATTTAGTGTTAAAATTTTTAATTTAAATTTGCTACAACCTAAAACCCGTATAAAACTGTAAGAAAAGGGCCAAGATAATATACGGTTGCTCTTATTCGAAGTACCCTTAATACTGCGCTCAAGTGTGCGAGCCAGAGATGTTCAGAGGCTTTTCGGGCCAACACTCCTAATCCTTTTAATATCGCACCCGCACGCTGCTTTAAGATTCTTTACGTTACCTAACTTTTTAATGGCATTCGTAAGGTTACGGTTCGTTTATTGTTGTGTCTGGCTTTATTTTTTTTTATTCCGCCAAATTATTGTTTTATATTTATTGTATTGTTTAGAAATTACTTTAGTAAAATTGTTATGTTTTCTAAAACTTATGTCTGCTAACATTGTAACGATGACACTGATTAATTTTATAGTAAATCCATAATAGGAAATCACTTAAAACAGCTTTTAAACATTTCTAAAAGTATCATTTGAGTTCAAAATATTTCATTTTCCTAGTATAAGATTTTAAGAGTATAAATAATTGATGTTCGCTCACAATACCTTGTTGATTCTCATCAATAAGGCATTATGATTAAACATAAATTATTTATCCTCCTCCCCCTAAATGAAAACAGCGCTAAGGTACTTAAAAACCAATTTGGTAGGTGCGAAAATTACAAAAAATGTCACTTCCATCGATGGTCTTACCACAAACGAAGCAATTACCCAAAGTGGTCCCAAAAACACCCTGAATGTCCTTCAAATCATATTTTGGGCGATAAACAAAACGCCCCTCGATGACGGGGCCGCAACTTAATCAAGCAATTAATTGCTAATTGAATTATATCCGTCACACCCGTGAGTGCTCCGCTCCCTAGATTGGGAGTACCTGCTCGTATCCGGATATAAAATTGCCACTGAGTATCAGTTTTTTTATTGTCCATCTCATAGCCGTCTGTATTTTTTCATGTTCATTAAACAATATTGGACATAAAAATATGCTTGTTTCATTATTGACTGAGGGAGGTCGTGCGTTCGATCCCCGCCCAGAACAAATGTTTGGGTGATGAGCATAAATATTTGTTCTTTGTTTATTCTGGGTGGAGATAGAACCAATGACCTCCCGTTTATCAGTCAGGTTCGCTTACCACTAGACCTAGAGGCATTTGCTAAGGCTGCACAACGTTTAAGCTTTACCCTCGTACATTACAATAGGTAAAAAACGAAATCATCAGCAAATATTTAAAAATCTTACTTCCTATTATGGTAAAATATTCTTGATACAGTTGTAGTTTCCTTGAATAAAATTAAAGGTATGCTAAATTATGCTCAAAGTTCACAATTTGCATGAACGGTCGGTCTGTTAAAGTTGACGAAGTCACATTCATAAAACATATTCTACGCTTTAAAACTTGAGGAAGGAATTTAATTCCCTTCATAATTGAAGTTTTTATCGTCTGTATTTAAATACACATAAATAACAAACTTATTTCTACTAAATTAAACTAAAAATATATTTAAACTAAAATTACTAAAATATATAAATAACTTTTTTAAGAAAAAAAAATACCGATGAATTTTTTTTTCAAAAACAAAACCTTCGTTTCTCATTCATGAAAGTGTTAGATTTATATAATAGCCGTTTATTCATACTTCCACGGTGTCAAAACAAGAATAGTAACCCCCCCTCTTTAGGTTTTACCCTCATCTATTAAACAGTAAAATAATCTCTCTGGATTATCTATGAAGAAATATATGACTATTCTCTTTTGGTGTAAAGCAGCGAGCGCTGATCAGTTAACTTTTAAAGCTCATTAAAATTGATGGTTCATTCAGATCGTGTAAATTTCCAGGCTAGCGGAAAATTAAAACGATACCCGAGGCGACCGCGCGTCCTCCACACGCTGCCGCCATATACCGTTCATTGAAAAAATATGCAAAAACTGGAGCAAAAGAGAAAACTTTCAGTATTTTTGCACACTTACTTGCCTATAAAAAGTTTATCGGGCTCGTTGTATTTTATTCCATTTTCAAGCTCGAACTGCCGTTGTATTCAGCAACCCGGCAGTTCGCAAAAATGTCGAATATACAGGATTTTTCTATCAGTCCCACTCACGTACGGATGTTCGATTTATTCGACAATGACACTCGAATTCTCGCTGAAAATCACGTCGGCCATTACGTGTTTAGCAAGACAAAGAGCGTTGGCATTCCTAAAGGCATGTGCACACTAATGTGGCCCGCGCACGGTTATCAGGCAGTTACAGTCAAACCAAGTGGACCGCAAACCGATGCTAAATACCCGCCAATAATGTACTTATGGCGAGTGTCGAGCAGAGATTTGGTTTATGAATTGCCACCTCGTCAATTGAATTCTGGGACAACAATGCCGACGGATGCATTATACTCAATCCGATTTTAAATTTATTTCGATATTTAATTACGCCCGGTTCCAATGATGAGGTTGGAATAATACTCTTAGTTCATTCGATCCTTTTAATTCCAAAATGAATTTTCCTTGTCCTTTAATCGTTAGCTCCATTTATACATTAATAATATTAATAAGTTATGTTTCCTTGTTGCAAGATACGATATTGTTTCGATCACAACCACCAACCATAACGGAACTGTTTAAACATTATGTTTAAAGTTACAGCTTTTTGTTAAATTTTTGCGTAAGCGTTAAAAGGCAGCATGCATACGATTTAAAGATGAACAAATTTCGTACATTCACTTGAAATTGCAAAAATAACATATTAGCAGTAATAAGTCAGTAAAAGTCCGTAGATATTTTATATCAGTATTAAAGCAAAAGTAAATACCATAGTAGGTAGGTACTAGAAATTATATTTTGTACGATTTATGATAGGTATTAATAATAAACTTTGACAGGTATTTAGACAAATGAAATCACCAATCACGTAATTTAAGTTATTTTATTAAAATAGGTATTCAAAGACTGATACAAAATAAAAAAACGTTCGAAAACGTGTTTATTGTTGTCATGTTAAGAATACTCGTCAGTTGTTAAAATAAACATATCACACTTAAAATAGGCCTTAAAAATCGTTTTGCAATTTCTATATAGACACCTTGCTATGCTTAATTATAATAATTTTTAAAGTATACATCTTATCGTGGTTTCTTACAAAAAAATTGTAAGAAACCACGATATTGTGTTTTCTTACAATTTTTTTGTATTTTTAGGTGCTTGGCAAAATAACAAAAATGATTATTTTGTAATTTAATATTTTATTTTAGTATGACTTATTAATATTTTATTACGTAACCATTTCCACAGATACTAACAACCTACTATTTGTGCTACGAATTTTTAACTTGGGAGCAAACGCGTTGCTTACAAAATCAAATGCATGACTATAAGAAGTTTTGTACGATACACTCAATATAAATTATAGATGATTATAGTACAGAAATGATTTTAACTCCTTACTTAATTTTACTTATTACGCAGAATAGGAACTAGAAGAAGTTTTTACACATTAGTCGAAATTATATTCAGCGAAAACGTCATAAAGATAATAATATTGTTGCTGTCAACTTGCTTATACAAAATGGCAACCACGCACTAAATAGGATTTTGTGTAAAATAATATAAAATTTATTCAATCAATTCAGATTTTCTTTATTAAGTCAAAAATTATTTTGATTTCTAGTTGTAACTGATGATTTTTTAAATCAAATTAAATAAAAAAATTAACAATAATTACAATTTTTGACGTATTTAAATAATGAGTTAATTTATTTTAAATTAACTGCAAAAGGAAAAAAATACAGACTGTTCGGTGTAGTTATGTTTAAAAAAAAGTCATAGCGATACATTCGTAAATATAACTTCGACTAAAATTTGTATTGAAAGTTACTAAACTACGTCGTATGGCACTCATATTCCATACCGGTAAGCAAGGTATCTACGGGTAAAACAATTTCGTCATACGTTCTTTATTGTAAAGAGTAACAAAGGCGATAATACATCGAAGTATAAAAGGCAATCAACGTCTCTTTACATATTTACAGAATTAATATAAAGTCATGGCCAGATATAGCGTGACTGCAGAAATGTGGAAAGAGGTAAAATATAAGAAGGTAAATTAAAAAAGAAATTCCTTAGTTAAAACCTTTTTTTAAATGTATTCGTAACAAAAATTAGAAAAGTTTTTATATTTAAATAAGTATGAATATAAAAACTACTTTCACAAAAAAATGAAACCGACAGTGTGTTGTGACAGACTCGAGAAGTTCATTTTAAGTCTGTACAGTATTTGCTTTTTGTGTATATTTAAACATAGGCTGCAATATAGATTTCTAAATCTGTCACAAATTATTTCTTACTTTTCCGTTTAAAATGGTTTTATTTAACTTTTTTAAAGGTTTTAATTTATCTATCCTTTATAGTATAAGCTTACGACTGTCGTAATCCTTACATTATCCCAATCACTGTATTCATGCTTTTTTCCATGCGAGTTTAGTTGCATATCTCAGTGAACCAAGATATGTGTATGTAGTGTACACTGTACAGTGTCCGAGTTACAAGTCGAGAATTGTCATAATCTGCGTATCAGCTCCATCAATATATATTTATGTACCATTTGTCAAGGAAATCCATAGACTCTTAAGATCAGTTGTCGAACGTTCTTGACTAAAAAAGGTACATATCTACCTGGTCTAGGACTTGTAATAAACATAACAATTTCACAGTCACTGTACATTTCCTGTTTGATTTTCAGGTGTTTTTTCCTAAATAAAAGGTTTGTTATCAATGAATCAATGTGGGACCAAGCATACATCACTCTCTTAGGATTATAAAAAAATCAACAAAATCGGTTAATGCATTCAAAGAACTTACATAAAAAAAGTTTCCACAAGTCCTTTAAAAGTTGGTCAAAAATATATATATGTATGTGAAAGTTAAAAAAAATACAGTATGCTATATCGCAACAACAACAAGGACAATCATAAAGTCTAGAAGACTTATGAAAATTGTTAATATTAAGGACGCATAAAGACGCGAACGTCAAAGTGAGAGCTACGACTTAACTTTGCGCGTATGTACAATAATTTGCACCTCGTTGCGAGTCTGGTAGCGAGCGTAGCAGCACCCTAAGCCCACCACATAACATTTCAACTAATAATACATACTTAATACACATGATATGCAACGCTACTAATCGTGCTATGCTTTTTATAACAAGTGGATACATTAAACTCATATCACATTAACCTTACGTAGATTAAACTTTTTATTTAGTAAAAGCTTCATTTTATTTCCAATTCACAACTCCAATGTTCCTTTATTTTATGGTTAAGAGAATAAGTATTATGGCACATGAAAATAACTTAGTTCATCTATTTTTAACTTAATATGCCAATCTAAAACTTTTAAATTAACTTAATAAGACTAGTTGGCAATTTCTATAGGCCTATGAAAACCTAAAGATAAAAGCACTGTTCAAACCAATACGCTTAATAGAAAAAATA
Source organism: Tiana niger (assembly GCA_018249895.1). Taxonomy (NCBI): domain Eukaryota; kingdom Metazoa; phylum Arthropoda; class Insecta; order Lepidoptera; family Hesperiidae; genus Tiana; species Tiana niger. The sequence goes on from DWNH01001098.1 coordinate 7,830, forward strand.
ATATAATACCCAACATTAGTTGAATATTATCATATAAAAATTGATTGATTGATTAATGTAAAATCAAAATTAAATAAAAAAAAATTTTCGATTTAACTGTTTAAAAACAATTAAATCTTGCGACAAATGTCATAAAAAGTTATGTATAATATCGCAAATTAAAAGAGTGCAAATTATATGTATCACTTGGTGACGATGCAGCGTAAAAAACTTTGGACTAACTATCGAATTTTCAGAGTGCTAGGATACTTAGCTTTGTATTTACATATGCATGATCAAAGGGTATTGAGACAAGTATGTTATATCTAAGCCATACTTATTTAGGTAATGTAGTAACCATTGATCTCATTTATTGCTCAGCAAATTCAATAAAGTTTGTATTAGCCACTATTTAAAAATTGACTTGAAAAATATAAATTAACGGCCTAAAAGTGTCGTACTGATTTGAAAAACGCTTTAATCTCATGTCATAGTTATTTTTAACATAACTTTCTATTAATCTATTTGATGCACATCAAAGTCACTGCAGCAGATGAAAATAGCTTCAAGTTTATTTTATGCTAATTGTATATTTACACTACCGTGAACTAATTAAACCAAATTATTGCCAAGCGTAAATTTGTTTCGGTTTTAAATTATTTCATTACACTTACACTAATGATATAGGGTTACAAATTCGTTTACTGATATTCATATGGACATATCGAACGATTCCTATCAATCCCATTAAATAATACTATTAACATTTTTTCGAATTGATATACCTAACTAAGTAGTTTTAAATATTCTTATAATTAAATATGTTGTCGATAATAGTTTAATTCTTACATATTTACGCTATTTACAGTAATGTACAAACCTATCAGATTTTATGATCGACTAGTCGTAATTGAAAATACATTGTGCTTTATGATAAACTAAGATTTTTAATAAAATATTCATTCAAAAGATGCGCATAATCTGAAAAAATATAATAGGCCGTTTCTCGAGGCTAAAATAATAATTCACATAACACCACAAAAAGTCTTTTAAACTTACTACAATAAGCCGTAAATAATCACAATTCCGTTTCACGTTTATCCAAATCCACAAAATAAAATCAATTGTCTTTAACACGATTCAAATCTACACCAAGTGAGGAAGAACTGTGATCTCATTTATTACGTCACTAGTATAACTAATAGTGCACACTTAAACAATATCGGTCTATACGTCCGTTTGGCACAGATCGCCGAAAGCCGGCAAGGCGTGATACTACCGAGTCACTGAGTCTATCCGTGGATGGGGCGCAGGGGGAGGATGAGTGGGAGCGAGCGATCCTTGAGAAGTCCCAGTTAAAACCGTTTGACCATGCCTGAAAGACGTAAGACGCGCCAATGTCCTGGTTCCGTCGCTGTCGAAATTAGGCCTCTCGTACTGATGCTTCGATCTCTGCCTCTGTTGTTGCATTGGTTGCATTGCTTGCAACTCATCATAACCGCTGTCTCTAACGTAATTTTCATCATCTGACTCATCTTCACCAAAAGCGCGATATGTAGTCTCTGTTTCAGAATTTTTTCTCGATCTTATTCCATAGGTTCTGTCGATAAGAGATTGGGTAACGTCTGGTTTCACATTTTTGTCATGTTTACGGTCTTCTAAGCTCTGATTGTATCTGAGTTGCGCTTTTTGAGTCTTGTCTAAAGAAGGCAAGTCGTAAAACTTCAGAACATTAGGGTGGCCTTGGAAATATTTTTCACTGTATACATTTCGATTATAATAGCCGCCATTGCTAGCTGGATAAAGTTCTTCGTCGGGGCCATATCGGTTGTCAAAATTATCGACGCTTTTACCGCCCGGAGGAAACCAACCCTGTTACAGAAGTATAATAAAAGTTAAGATGTAATCCGTATATTATAATTTGTTTTTTTTTTTTACTTTGCGTTTTAGATAGGTATACTATTAAGTTTATATATTTATTCAGTTTTTCGTGCAATAATAATGCAGTATAAAAGTTTTGATCAAGTTTGTGTTTTTAATCAACTTTAGGTATCAAATTCAGGCATGCAACCACAAAATACTATAAACCGAAAGAAACTCACCAGTGAGCTGACACATTGTCTTGTGTTAGCAACAAGAGTGACCGAAGCGTACGCCGCGGGCGAGGTTGCGGTTTTACTTGTGCTCCATTCGTTGCCAGTAACACGTGAAGATGTCACTTCCGCGTATTCTGGTAGCGGCTGAGCCACTTTGTCGTACTCCGAATTTGTTTTATCTTTGCTTTGGTTTGTCTGGCTGCCAGACATGCATAAACCGGGTTGATTTTCCATCCACAGCAAAGACTCAGTTTTAGTCACTGTGTTTTTGTTGTAGCAGCTACTAAGTGGGTGCGATAGTGATACCGCGGCTTTAATATTCATTTGAGTTACTAAGCTCGTTCCATTAGAATCTAAGAAAAAGAAAAATACTTCATTATGAAAGCAGCATTCAATTAAAGGATTCACTTCAAAAGGGTAACAATTTTATTATATAATAACGTATAAATGTACCCATTTTTCAAAGGCTTTGTGGACATAAACGTAATATAACCCAAACAAAGCGAACGAAATTGGTTTAAAGGTAACTGGGTAACTCAACAAACGGATCGCCTGAAGACAGCAAAACAGAAAACATTTACATTTACTGGGTCTTTATTTCTCGGATTTGTATCATTCCTTTGTACCCCGAACGTGAATGTAAAGTGAAAGAGATCCACTGCGCTCGTGAGAGGGCTCGTGCTACCTTTCAACTCAAAAGTAATCTAGCGCCCCTCCCGTCGTCGCATGGTAAAGCTTCCATCAAACAAACGCTCGGCACCCTGTACCACCCTACGACACCCGTGGAATGTTTTTAATTTTGAAATTCTGATGCTGATTCCACGAAAAATATAAACATCTGGAGATAAGCCGAATGCTTGTTTGTTTTAAAATTACGGTTAAATGTTATGCTAAGTTTTCTTTGAAACTTTGTTGGCCCTGTTTGTCTACTTACCGTAAATATTTGGCAATGCCGACTTCTTAGCAAATATGTTATGTTTTCGTACATAAATTATGCCACCAATCATTATAATTTTGAACAATACAATAGCTCCAATTAAAAAATAAAACCATGTTTCCATTACAAAATCACCGGCGACTATAGACACCTCGCTGTTATTAGGATATCTGCAATTAAAATTAAACAATGTCATTAAATGTTTTAAACAACAATTTCAAAAGAACAATAATAGTAATTCCATTTATAATTTTCATTAAATAAAAAATCGAGTCGTACAAACACATACCTTGATAAAGGATCCAATCCAACTGAACGTGAATCAATATTCAAGTACACTTTTTGGCTGAATGGACCCAGACCAACTATAGTTTCGGCCGCAATTTGAACGGAGTAACTAACTCCTGAAGTTAAATTAGTCATAATTAAACTCGTAGCTTGTTGAACTGTTGTATTTATCGCTATCATGGATTTATTTGCTGGTATATCTAACCAGTTTAGCACAACGTTGTAACCAGATATAATACCATTTTGTAAGTGGGGCTCTGGAGAAGACCATTTCAAATGTACTGTTGTTGTATTTACAATAAACATTTCAATATTTGTTGGAGGGCCGTCAGGCACTGAAAAAAAAGAACGTAATGTTACATATTTCGAGATTTTTAAGCAGTTCAAACAACTATTTTTATTATACCGAACAAATACATACCATCATCTAAGGTTTGTGCGATTCTGGAATTCGAGGGTTTCCCCTCGAACTTTTTATAAAAAGGCACAAGGAAAAACTCGTATCTTGTATATTTTCTCAAAGATGTTATTTCATATCCGGAGACATCGTTGGAATGTAAAATAGTTTTCATCTCATACTCGCCCGTTGTATTATCAAGGGGTCTATAATATATAAAGAGTCCTTCCAGGTAAAAGAAATTTAATATTTCCCACATTAGTTTTATTGTTTTTGAATCGATTGGAGTTGCTTCTATCAGATCTACTATGTTATCAGTCATAATATTATTTCTGTATTCCGTACTATTAGAAAACGTTCCTGACTCCCAAAATGAGCTGCCTTCTTCACCAACAGTTATTGAATCCGAAACCGGACTTGAAGCGGATAAGCCGTGAGAATTTTCCGCTCTCACTATAAACATATATGTAATACCTGGTATAAGAGATTTCACAATATATTGCGATTGGTGAACTCTTTTTGCGACTACAACCCACCCACGTGAATTTCTCGGTGTATTGTTACCGGAGAGTGATTCTCTCGAAAACATTTCTACTTGATATCCCAATATTGATGAGGATCCAATTTTGTTATTTTGAT